>NQII01008416.1:0-21327 GCA_002778355.1 Clitarchus hookeri | reverse complement strand
TCGTTTAAGAATTCGCTCAACTAAGTAAGTGTGCGGAAATCTGGTTCGCAATAGTTCTTCAACGTAGAATCGTCCTTTCAAACGCTCGCCATTTAGGTCTTCCAAAACGAAAGTCCGAGGTTCGTTATGCCGAATCTGACTAATTCTGTATATTTCTAATGACCAGTTGGGGGTGTAAGATTTCGCGAATGTTGGTTTAAGTCTGGAAATGCGTACATAGTCACCCACTTTAAACTTCACCTTCCGCCTGTCCACTTTCTTATCGATTTTAAACACAGTCTCCAGCAACGAATTGTCTTTAACGTCCNCCTGTCCACTTTCTTATCGATTTTAAACACAGTCTCCAGCAACGAATTGTCTTTAACGTCCACCGGACGCATACGAGTGGTCCTGTGTTTTCTAGCATTGTATTTCGTAATTAGACGAGGTAACATATCCAGCCATACGTACTTTCCTCGCGCTGAGAATTCACGCCACATATCTGCTTTTAATGTACGATTGAATCGCTCAATAGTTGAAGCCTTTTTTTCGCAGTGAGTGCTGTAATGGTTAATTCGGTGCTCTTCCATGAGAGAACGGAACGCTTTATTGTAAAATTCCCTACCTAAATCGGTCTGCATATTCTTAGGAGGCCCCCCCTTCGCCTTAGCGCTTAATATCGTTTGCATCGCCTTGGCAACGTCCGCCCCGTTTTTCCTGCGGACCGGGACGGCCCACGCGTATTTGCTGAAACANTCGCCTTGGCAACGTCCGCCCCGTTTTTCCTGCGGACCGGGACGGCCCACGCGTATTTGCTGAAACAATTAATTACCGTTAGCATGTATCTATACCCCTTATTCACAGCGGTATACGGGATCATTTCCACCACGTCGGCTTGATACAGATCGTCAAGTCCAAAAAGGAGCACTTTCCTCCTGCGGAAATTTCGCCTTGCTGGTCTGTGAATTTCGTCTGCGATTTCGGCCTGTGACATGGTTTAGTAGATGTAGCCACCTTCCCGCAGTTCCTCGACGATATTGACAATTTCGTTTGTGTGTGACCGATTGCCGGCTTGTTGGGATGCCACGAGTAGCCTCAGTCTGGATACCAATTCGTTCACATTGTCCCAATAAACGTACTCAAGCTGGCTGCCTCCATCAAGCTTCGAAGTCAGTCCCGAACCGCTGGCTAGGCCTACGTCGGGAAACAACTCGGCGATAATGTCGAATTTCGGATGTATCTCGTCCTTATATGTATTGGCAGTTATGTCATTATCGGTTAAATGAGCGCTCGTGAGTTTAAGTAATATTTGGTATTGCCGTAACGCCTCACGCGAATACTCGCCAGGTCTTCGTTTGAATAACAGCTCGTAAAGGCCTGGTNTCGTCCTTATATGTATTGGCAGTTATGTCATTATCGGTTAAATGAGCGCTCGTGAGTTTAAGTAATTTTTGGTATTGCCGTAACGCCTCACGCGAATACTCGCCAGGTCTTCGTTTGAATAACAGCTCGTAAAGGCCTGGTGCTGCGCGTATGGTTTCATTGTCGATCTGTATGTAATCGTTGGGTAGAAAGTAAATATGCTTGTTCCCGAGATACCATTTTTTGTTCCGCCTATATACACCGTAAGTTACATCGTTGAACCTTGTTGTGTACGAACTGAGATACGCCCGTACAGCGTCCGTGCGGGAACCTACCTTTCTCGTACGTTTCAATTCTGCCAAGGATACGTTGTCTTCGTCGACATCTTCGCCATTGCCCTCCGGAAGTGGCTTTGGTTTGATGTCCAGGTCGGTCTTCACACTAGCGATAGTGGGAACCGGTTGCTCCTTTATACTATCTAGCCGAGAGGTGATAGGCCGAAAGGCTTCTTCCAACACTGCATCGCGCTCCATANTCGCACTCCATACGGGCGCGTTTGGCCTGTAGGTACTTATCGTGGACGCTTGCCACGACGCGGCGTAAATCCTCAACAGCTGCGGCTATTGTACTAAATTTTAAAGTGACTTGTTCAGACTATATATATATTTATTTATTAGACAATGGCTCTACGTGTAATCAAATTGACTATTTTATCTTCGAATGTAGTAAGTTTCTGAAGTACAGCGGTACGCACGTGCTCGCAATGCACCCATTTATCATCGTCCGTGCGACTATCGTTTAAGTTACGAATGACCCTATGTCGTATAAGGTCCTCGAGGTCTGTAAGTCCTGTATTAACTGTTTGAGTGCGGATATCGAGTTCCTCGAGCAGATTCGTACTAAGCTTATTCGTCATCCCTTCCATTATCTTGCTGAGATTCGTCTCTAGGCTGCCTACGCTCTCCAGCTGCGTGCGTAATGTGGTTAGCGTATCCGCACCTGCACCTGACGCATTAAGGTGGTCGTCTAGTTTCGCGGAGAGTAGTGTAAACTTCTTAATGTCGAAAAGCGAGAGCTGTCTCTCCACCGCTGTGAGCTTGGAGTCCACGCCGCTAAGTTTATCTGCGCTCTCTGTTGCTATACGTAGATTATCTCTCAATGTTGCAGCCAGCGTCGTAAGGGACCTGTAGTCAACGCGATCGCCTAAATCTACCAGTTGTGCCTCTACCGCAGGGAGCTTGCTAGCTACCACGCTCTGCATGTTATTCGTCAGAGTCTGGAAATGTTTTGTCGTGGTGAGGGACATCGTACTGATGGCCCCTAGGTTCGTGTCTAGCTTCTTACTTATTGCTTCCAGCGCGGTTGTGTCGTTAAGGTGACTGCCTAGTTTCGTGGCGAGAACGCGCACCCGCTCGCCCACGTCGTCCGTGGCTTTGTCATTAAGGAGACTGTCTACTTTCGCGGCGAGACTGCTAACTTGATCGCTTACATCGTTCATTTTCTTCTCCATAGCTGCGAACGGGCCACCTAATGTGCCAAGTTTCCCTACATCGCCGGCTACGTTGCTCAGCTGGGCGTCCAGCTTGGTGTATAGTACATTCGTGTTGGCGAACAGACGGCCTTCCATGGCTATGAGATTTGAGTCTAGCTTTGGGGGTATCGCACACTCTGTCTTTACATTAAGGTACCCGTCCAGTAATGCAGTGAGGCCTGCTAGCACTCTCGCGCTCCCTTGCTCACCCACATCGGTGATTTTCTTCTCCACCGCCGATATTCTCGCTCCTAACACGTTCAGTTTAAGTACATCATCGGATAGTTAGTGCAGCTGGGCCTCCATATTGGTGGCCAGTATGTTTGTGGTGCCGGCCAACCTACCTTCCACGACATCGAGCGCGTCCCCGGTTGTTACGGAGGTCAGATGGGATACCTTATCGATTAAAGTGCCGAGCCTCA
This sequence comes from Clitarchus hookeri, assembly GCA_002778355.1. Taxonomy (NCBI): domain Eukaryota; kingdom Metazoa; phylum Arthropoda; class Insecta; order Phasmatodea; family Phasmatidae; genus Clitarchus; species Clitarchus hookeri. The sequence goes on along the minus strand of NQII01008416.1, from coordinate 18,033 downwards.
AATCCATGTTCGTGGTAAGTATATTAGTATCGAAGAGACGACCTTCCACTGTGGCGAGCTTCCCCCCCAACTCGGCCAGTTGCTTAATATCATCGGCCAATGGGTGTAATTCGCTTGACACGGTCGTATGCACATTGCTGGCTATTCTCTCTCCCACACCGCTCAGGGCTGTCTCTAAGGCAGTGATTCGTGCCATGCCGGACAATAAGGTTCGTAGGTGTGTCTCGATACTGATCTGTAGTGTTGCTACTGCCCTCATTCGGGCCATTCCGGCAATTACTGTACGCAACTGTGTATCTATATTGGATTGCAGTGTAGCCACTGGTCGCAACGCCTCCGTGGTAACGCTTCGGACGAAGGAGACGTTCGTGGCGTCACTGTCATGTTTCGCGCCACCTAAATTCTTTGCTCGTTTTCCCCCGAAACTACAGTTCCCGTCGTTCGTAGATATAATACAGCTTTCCGGCGTCGGCTTCTGGCTGCTATGGCCGAACTTGGATACTGAGTAGCTCATACTTCACTGATGTACTATAATGAACTGATCGAAACCCCTACAGTACCGTCCCTTTTCAAGTGGAAAATCTTTTGCTATAACTAGAAACCCATGGGGTTCGTGCCAGCAGCATGAGCACAGGTCCTTAAATTTGTCGAATGTCATGTCTGTGTTAACGTGGTCCGAGTAGACATGGCGTAAATTCAGGTCGTCCATGCGAAAGAGGACTAGGAAATTTGCATTGTCTCGTAGCAGCTGTTTAGGCATTCATGAATATGTTTGGCATAGGTATATAGAATCTACTGCTACGTGGCGTCCCATGCTGAAATACTGCTGCATTGTCGCCTGTTTCTCGCACGCTACATCATCGAATATAAACACGGAATTTGGTAACGCCGCGCTTGGCTGCACGACCGTGTCTTTGTCGCTACATGGAAAGTAATGGAGGCCCGCAACTGCTTGTAGTATTTGTGCTAGTCGTACGTACTTTGGCTGGTGAATGGACTTAGAGTAAAGATATATGTTTTCAAAATGCAAGCCATTCGGTTCCTCTAATAAACTAATGAGGACGCAAGTTTTCCCGCAGTTGCTCGGTCCTGCTATGATTCCTCGTACGGTGTCCGGTAATAACTTCCCATGTCGTAATTTAAAAACTTTCGTTTCATCTTCGTAGACGTCACTGATGCGGACAGGAAGCGTGGTTGTCTGCGGCACGATCTCCATCGAACTGATATGCGAATCAGTTAATCGCTAATATTTATGGGAGTTTTTTTGTCCTGGACGATGAACAGGGTGTGTATGTGTGACGTGTCCTGTCACTTCGCTCTTGGACGCGGGCGGGAACGGACGTGTGTGTGTAAGTATGCTGCTGCTGCTGCTGCTGCTGGGAGGGGGGAGGGTGGGTGGATGCGTGTGTGCCGCGGGGCGTGATCGCTTGTGTGTGTGTGTGTGTGTCTGCATTAGGTACACACGCGCCGCGGGGCATGATCGCTCGTGTGTGTGTGTGTGTGTGTCTGCATGAGGTACACACGTGGAGGATATTTTTTATCTCTTGTTCTCGTAACCTTCGCAGCGAAGGACAGCCAGCCGGCTCCGTTTGGAGGTCACCGATATTTCGGTTCGTGTCGCAAGAGCCAGCATCACCGTGGCGTCGGCCTAGGGATTCTAAACTTCCTCTTCGGGGGGCGGCCATCTTGGCAGCCAGTGTGGCATCGGCCTAGGGATTCTAAACTTCCCCTTCGGGGGCGGCCATCTTGGCGGCCAGCATGGCGTCGGCCTAGGGATTCTGAACTTCCCCTTCGGGGGGCGGCCATCTTGGCGGCCAGCGACACCTTGGTGTCGGCCTAGGAATTCTGCAGGCGGCCATCTTGGCAGCCAGCGATGTCTTCGGCTCAATTCCTCTTCGGGCGGCCATCTTGGCAGCCAGCAGCATCTTCTGCAACCAACATGGCGTCAGCTTAGGGATTCTCTCCCATGGCTTACACCTTGGTGTCGGCCTAGGGATTCGAAAATGGCCGCCAGGGAATGTTCGGGAACTAATAATTTTTTGGAACTTTTGAAAAGTTGACTTTTAAAAAAAATTGAACTTTTGAAAAGTTGAGACTTTTCATAAGTTCTTTTTAAAAACTAATTTTTTAAATTTATTTTATGAAAAAATAATTTTTGAAAATTTATTTTTTTAAATAATTTGTTTGCAATTTTTGCAAATCTTTTGCACATTTTGGCACTGGCTGCCAATATGGCCGCCTCCTGTTGACACTGGCTGCCAAGATGGCCGCCCCCGAAGTGGAATGCAAACGCATTAAGTTTGTCATTTCCTTACCAAGCTTCTCAAGGTCGAATCCCGAATCCCTGTCATGACGCTGTCTTAGAAGTCTCTATTTATAACTACTGACTTGGGCGTTAACTTCTGAGTGTGGTGGAATATANCATGGCTTACACCTTGGTGTCGGCCTAGGGATTCGAAAATGGCCGCCAGGGAATGTTCGGGAACTAATAATTTTTTAAAACTTTTGAAAAGTTGAGACTTTTAAAAAAAATTTGAACTTTTGAAAAGTTGAGACTTTTCATAAGTTCTTTTTAAAAACTAATTTTTTAAATTTATTTTATGAAAAAATAATTTTTGAAAATTTATTTTTTTAAATAATTTGTTTGCAATTTTTGCAAATCTTTTGCACATTTTGGCACTGGCTGCCAATATGGCCGCCTCCTGTTGACACTGGCTGCCAAGATGGCCGCCCCCGAAGTGGAATGCAAACGCATTAAGTTTGTCATTTCCTTACCAAGCTTCTCAAGGTCGAATCCCGAATCCCTGTCATGACGCTGTCTTAGAAGCCTCTATTTATAACTACTGACTTGGGTGTTAACTTCTGAGTGTGGTGGAATATACACACTGTGTTCATTACTTACAGGGTAATATTTATTTAAAAAGGGTGGTTATAGGATAAAAAATGGCCTAAAGAAAAAAGTAACTAGGGCCTCAAAAGTGCCCACTTTACCGTGAACAGCCCATAGCAAGAGNTAAAAAATGGCCTAAAGAAAAAAGTAACTAGGGCCTCAAAAGTGCCCACTTTACCGTGAACAGCCCATAGCAAGAGTGAAGCTGTATACAATGGCAGGCTGGCCTAGTGACAACAGCTCTGACAAACTGCGCCCATATTGGAGTTTGAGGGAGGAACTATCTCTATACAACAAAGGCTGCATTTTGTGGGGTAATCGTGTGGTTGTGCCAACAATACTGCAGAAGGATCTATTGGAAATGTTGCATGCTAATCATGATGGCCTACAATGGACCAAGATATTGAAAACGTATGACACTGTCAGGAATGTCAACAACTCCCAGGTAACCCTACTAAAGTGAAAGAATTCTGCTGATCCAGAGAAGAAACCATGGATCAGACTACACATAGATTTTTTTGGGCCTTTTCAAGTTACAATGTTTCTGATAGTTGTGGATTCGTACTCCAAATGGCTGGAAGTTAAAATGGTACCAGCAGTGTCATCAGCGGTGGTGATCAAAGAGTTCAGAGAGATTTGCAGTTGCCATGGCATTCCTGAGTGTATAGTGTTACACAATGGTACATCATTTGTGTCTCAGGAGATGAAGCTCTTTGCAAGGAAGAATGGAATCAGGCTTGTTCAGGTTACACCTTTTCACCTGTCTAGCAATGGACAAGTTGAACGAAAGGTGCAAACGGTTAAAGGCAAGTTAAAAAAACTAGGGAAAGGAGATTGGCAAACAAGACTGGCCAGAACCCTTTTGGCACTACGTACAACACCATGTACAGGTACTCAAGAGACACCAGCAGAAATGTTGATGGGATGGATACTAAGAACAGCGCTGGACCAGATGTGACCAGCAACAGACACAGCAGGACACCAACCACCACCGTCAGCAACGGAAGGCCCAAGGTTGCGGAAGTTCCACATTGGCAATCAAGTGCTTTTTTGTAATTACCAGCGAAATGTGAAATGGCCACAAGGAGTGATAACGGCATCAAGGGNCAAGTGCTTTTTTGTAATTACCAGCGAAATGTGAAATGGCCACAAGGAGTGATAACGGCATCAAGGGGTCAGTTGACATATGAAGTGGCTGACACAGCAGGCAGCACTTATAGGTAGGATGTGGATCAGCTCTTGCAACGAGGAGTTTGTAGTCGGCTGACGCCGATGACCAGGAGCACAAGCACACAGTTACAGTTACCCTCACACTTCAAGGGGGATGTGAACTTCCAGACTGTTGGGCCAGGCAGCCACACCAAGGTAATCATGGTGGGATCAACAGCACCCAGTAGTGGAAAGCAACAGGTAACAGAATCTTTGAATGACCAGGACAAGTGCCTGTCATCAGCAACCCAGGAAGAAGACGAAGAGTCAGTTCCATTGGGTCCAGGGCCGAGCACTTTTAGGGGATTGGAACCACTTAGTCTGGGGTCAAGTCCTTTTAGAGGATTTTAAAACAACACTGGAAGTGCCGTCGGAGTGGAACCAGAGCACCACGACTGGGCAACAACCCACAGACGAGTGCGGCAGCAACCAGCACAATTCAAGGACTATGTGTTGTAATAACTTACGAGGGAGGAGGTGTTACATACTGAAGTACGTGGGTTGGTACGCCTGCCAGGCAGCTCGGGCGGCCAGTGTTGTTGTGAATGTTGACACGCGATGGCAAACACGCAACTAAGGAATTAGTACGGCAATAGATTAGTTGTTTTATATTGTAGTGGATATAACACGAACATATGGAACCACACAGTGTGTGGTTGACAGGGGACTTCTGCTAACAAGATTGTTTACATAGTTTACAAAATTAGCAAAACTGGCATTAAAGTATGTTATTCTTTTGGTCACACATTTCACTATTTTATTTTGTCATGAACCACTGTAAAATTGTGTGTAGGAAAATCAGCAGTAAGGTAAAACCAATACTTTTTGTCACTATTCCAGTTGTAGTCACTTCTGTGAGAGCATATCAATAATAGGAACTACAGTCAATATTTTCATTGTCACAACATTTTGGCATCTTCATTTAACATTGTATTTAAAAACGCACCTAGTTAATTTTGAAAAAAGTCCACTTGAAGAATGTAGTTGGGGGTAGACCGAAGCAAAATGTTCCTTGCTCTGCATGACAGTTTGCATCTCATGTTTGCTAAGCACGTAAATGTATCACAACTTACATGTTTGTAGTAACATAGATGATAATTACTGGGCAAGAATAGTTAAAATTCATCAGTGTTCCTCATCTGTGACAAGCACTGGTGATTATTCAACTTTGAAAATGTGTCTATGTACGATTCAGTTAAGTGCAGATAAGAACTTATAGTCTACTATAAGTGAAAATAGCATTTAACTATCTGAATCAATAATTGCCACCCATGACAACTTCTGATTCATACATATGGCTTCAGGTGCTACAAATAAATGTTCTCTTCTGTTTTTTCATTACATATGTGTTCTGATGGCTCTGTAAACTTACAAGAACAGGGAAGTTAATTGAAGTTGGAAATGAGATAATATCATTTGGCCTTTAAAAGTAAAGTTAAAGTATTTATGTTTATTCTAATGTATTAGTGTTGAATTAAGTGGTTGTTTAGAAACGAACTTGGGGATTTCAAACAAATTAATTTTAACTACTGCATATTTGATTTAAAAATTTACAATTTGGTTGTTTTAGTTTTTTAATTAAGTTACCAATAATTTTTAATTATTATAATGTTAGTATATTAATATTTAATTAAAATATTAATTTTATTGGTATTAGGATATTTAATTTAATTTTATAATTATTTACTTATATTATTTTATTTAGGCTTGTAATAAACTTTCCCATTATGTTTTCTTTTATTGTTGTGAAAATTTCAGTGCTAAAAATTCTACCTTTAGAAGAATCTGCTCTAAAAACAGGCCCTGGATGATGTTAAAGCTGGCATGAGTGTAAAAATAAGCTGCAGAGGANTATTAGGATATTTAATTTAATTTTATAATTATTTACTTATATTATTTTATTTAGGCTTGTAATAAACTTTCCCATTGTCTTTTCTTTTATTGTTGTGAAAATTTCAGTGCTAAAAATTCTACCTATAGAAGAATCTGCTCTAAAAACAGGCCCTGGATGATGTTAAAGCTGGCATGAGTGTAAAAATAAGCTGCAGAGGANATAGAAGAATCTGCTCTAAAAACAGGCCCTGGATGATGTTAAAGCTGGCATGAGTGTAAAAATAAGCTGCAGAGGAGAATGGTATGCTCTGGAATACCCTTTCAGATAAAGTCAAAAGGAAAACTCCAGCTGGGAGAAAAATGGGCCCAGATTCATGCCTTAGGAAGGAAGAGGAGAAAATGATAATAGAATGAGCCAATTCAGTAGTGAAGGCTGGTTTTCCCAATACATTGGAAAACTTGGAAATAGCGTCCAACTACTTGCTAAATGGTTAGACTGAGATTTTCCTTTCAAAGATGGCTGTCCAGGAAGAAAGAAGTGCCAGTCTTTTCTGAGAGAAACCCAGGCCTGATCTTAATGACACNTTTCAAAGATGGCTGTCCAGGAAGAAAGAAGTGCCAGTCTTTTCTGAGAGAAACCCAGGCCTGATCTTAATGACACTGCAGAATTTAACTTCAAGCCATGCAGAAGTTGTGCAAGAACACATCACTTCATATTTAAAAAATAATACAGAAATACTTTAAGGGCAATAGATTAGAAAATATATTATCAGACCCACAGAGGCAGCAAAGTAATTGCACAAAAAGGNGAAATACTTTAAGGGCAATAGATTAGAAAATATATTATCAGACCCACAGAGGCAGCAAAGTAATTGCACAAAAAGGTGACATTATCAGTGAGTGAATGCTAATCAAAAAGAGTGGCTTACAGTGTTGGTTACAGAAAATGTGTCGGGGAGCCTATGTCCACCACTTGTCTGTTTCAAGTACAAATGTCAAGATATACTCACATCTATGCCCACTCAGTGGGGTATTGGCAAGTCCCCAAATTGAAGGATAACGGGGGAAGTTTATGAATACCAATATCTTTCATTCCTGGTTGGTTGAGAAAAACATTTCTTTTCTTGTTTTACTGTTTACTAATGGACATACATTACATCTAACAATGCATACCAGTAAGTTCTGTGAGGAGCATGATATCACCTATATCTTTCAACCAGTGGACCTAGGAGTCTTCAGACCACTGAAAAATGGATGGCAGAAGACTATGCATGAATGGAGAACCCAGCAAATGTGAAACAATAAACACACAACATTGAAAAAAGATTTTGCATACTTACTGGACACTGCCATTATAAGTATATTTCAGCCAAACAACTACAGAATGCATTTTGAAAATGTTGACTGTCCCTGGTATCCATCAGCAGTTGNGTATATTTCAGCCAAACAACTACAGAATGCATTTTGAAAATGTTGACTGTCCCTGGTATCCATCAGCAGTTGATACAAATGGGATAATTAGAAAAACCTCCATTGTGCCAGTTATAGCACAATCATATAAGTGGCTTCATATCAAAGACAGACATTTGTCAGTTCAAAAAAGTTGAGAAAACACAATTTTTTTGTGTACAGCTTGCATTTATTACTTTACTTATGNAGACATTTGTCAGTTCAAAAAAGTTGAGAAAACACAATTTTTTTGTGTACAGCTTGCATTTATTACTTTACTTATGGAATTTTTATCATAATTAGGCTAAAAAATACTAAACTAAGTTCTGTGGGGTATCTGATATCAATATAATTCGATAAATTAGTCCAATTTTGTTTTGAAAATACAGATGTCCGGTTCTGAAACNGGGGTATCTGATATCAATATAATTCGATAAATTAGTCCAATTTTGTTTTGAAAATACAGATGTCCGGTTCTGAAACGAAAGTTAGCATATGTCCATTTTTGATCCAAACACGATTGTAGTTGTCAGTTTTTGAAGCAAACTACTCATTTATTGCTTGTTTCGACAACGGACTCGTCTATAAAACCCCAAAAATTAACTTATTAATAAGCTAATAAAAATGATAACAAAATTGGATTAGTAAAACTACAAAGTAAAAATTTTATTGGAATGTTTAATAGAAAAGTATAAAAAAATTACATTAAAAAAAAATTTTGAAAGAAAAATACAACATTACCAACAAACTTGTAGTACCTATTTTAAATTGCAACTAACNCATTAAAAAAAAATTTTGAAAGAAAAATACAACATTACCAACAAACTTGTAGTACCTATTTTAAATTGCAACTAACACAACATTTCTATCAAAATCTTCATTTTGATTTTCACATTCACATGTGTTGTCAATTTCAGGTGAATTTCTGTTAACCTGTTCACCAGGCGTTGCTGTTGATTGTGTCAAATTTTTGTACCGNTGTTGTCAATTTCAGGTGAATTTCTGTTAACCTGTTCACCAGGCGTTGCTGTTGATTGTGTCAAATTTTTGTACCGCTCCAAAGTGGTATTTTCTTTCCAATTTTCACCAAAATGTTTTTCCAGTAATTTTTCCACGTCTTTCAACTTTTCTTTTTTTAGGGGAATACCTATTGGTATGTCCTTTGGGTTGATGTGTTGAAGTTTGCAGTTGGGTTTACATATCATTCTCTCTGCTTCAGTATCAGTGTTCTATGCCATCTCTCCCCTGACTACTATGTTTCCCAGTTTCGTTTTCCTAAAAACTGCACGTCTGCACGTAGAAATTTCGAAGTGGAGTTGTGCTGCTGTCTTCATCATCTTCCTTGCTTCCTCCTTCCAATCAGACGGTACCCAATCTCTTCCNCGAAGTGGAGTTGTGCTGCTGTCTTCATCATCTTCCTTGCTTCCTCCTTCCAATCAGACGGTACCCAATCTCTTCCAATAACCTTCAACGTACCAAAAGTCTTAAAAACTTCATGATACTCTTGTTTGTTAACAATTGTATTTATTTTTCTTACAGCTTTTTCTATCAGACCAAACACTCGATCTGCTGGCAGGAATGAGTGCCCCGTAACTGGAAACACTATTTCTATTGTTTTTATGTTGGTAGGTGCGCAACTGGCCAGGAACATGCAGCACATCGTTAAAATGTTAATGTTTTTATTTTGCCCTGCACAACCATCTGCTACTAATCAAATTGAGTCATAGGCTGCGAGATCAGCTGAATTCAGCTCATGAAATATGACTGACGCAACCTCGTTAGAGGATTTCTTTGCTTCATCCTCTGTCCAAGTGTAAATAGATACGGTATTGGGCTTGAGGAACTCTGTTGACAACCCTTTAACCACAGAAAGGTTGTAACAATAAAATTGCCGGGAGTAGTATGCACTTTGGTCGGTCACTTTTGGCAGGACAAGGTTCTTCTGCCAATCAAAGCTTAACAGAAAACATCCTGGTGGCTTTTCTCGCTACATTTGGAAAAAGGCTTGGGCTTGTCTTTTGTGTAGTTGCATTTTCATCTTGAGTGTATCTNTGGCTTTTCTCGCTACATTTGGAAAAAGGCTTGGGCTTGTCTTTTGTGTAGTTGCATTTTCATCTTGAGTGTATCTATCTCCGTTCAACTCGTTGATATTCTGATGCAGTTTTCCAACTCGATGCACGTGCTGCACTCATCCATACTGGGGCAAGAGAACCCGATGTTGAAATCTGTGCAAAATATCTTTCTGAAAAATGCCCGAAGTAACCATCTCAGATTCGTCTTTACCATTATTGAACATTTTCCACAGTTTGACAATGTTCAATTCTGATGGTAGGTAAGCACGTGATGAATGACATCTCGAATAATGTGACTCTATAGGTTTTAAACTGGACAAAAAGTTCTTGACTGCTTCTTTTTTTGGAGCAAACTTNTAATGTGACTCTATAGGTTTTAAACTGGACAAAAAGTTCTTGACTGCTTCTTTTTTTGGAGCAAACTTAGTCTCTTTGTGGTTTCCACCTCGAGTTTCTACTGGGACATAAGAGACAGCATTCTTGAATCTCTTAAAAACTCCAATGATCCTGTGCTTAGTTATCGGATGTAAAACCTTGAGGAACGTGTCTCTGCAAACTTTTAGATTGTTACCAGTATGGTTAACAATTGTGTACTGGAAGATTGTGGATTTCCCCCTTTGTGGATTNTGCAAACTTTTAGATTGTTACCAGTATGGTTAACAATTGTGTACTGGAAGATTGTGGATTTCCCCCTTTGTGGATTACTCTTTTTCCTTTTGGGGTTGGGTTGTTCAGCTCGACAATATTTTAAAATAAATGCATCTTGCATACTTTTTTCTGTGATAGAGTAGAAGGTTCCGTGGAACTCACTGATATTGCGCATTGTTAGAAGTGTGCACTGATACCCGACTCTGTGATTGCATGTGGGATATTCAGGAAGGCCCTTAGCAGAGTACCTAAACACACAGGACAAAAAAAAANCCCGACTCTGTGATTGCATGTGGGATATTCAGGAAGGCCCTTAGCAGAGTACCTAAACACACAGGACAAAAAAAAAATTTATACTAGGTATTTCAATGCATATTCCTTCAATTTTCAATAGCAATCTCTGAAGGTAGACTTAANAAAATTTATACTAGGTATTTCAATGCATATTCCTTCAATTTTCAATAGCAATCTCTGAAGGTAGACTTAACAGTGCACAGTAAACACAACCACCTTTCAGCTGTGATATCTCAACTTTCTAACCTATATATTAAGAACTTGTAATATAATAANACAGTAAACACAACCACCTTTCAGCTGTGATATCTCAACTTTCTAACCTATATATTAAGAACTTGTAATATAATAATTATTCATCATCTATATTACTAATATTTCTGACATCTAACTTTTACCTACAGACATATAGTTTTGCGCAATAAACATTGATTTTATCGTATCAGGTCGGATATCCATATTCTTACCTTTGTCGCTTCTGGACGTTCCTTTTCCAGTTTTTGAGATCACTCTTCCTCTTCCTTGTACTTTCATCACTCACTGATATGTTGGTCTCCATAAAACAACTTTATTTTCTACTAAAAAGCTTAAAATAATAATAAAGAANCATCACTCACTGATATGTTGGTCTCCATAAAACAACTTTATTTTCTACTAAAAAGCTTAAAATAATAATAAAGAAATGGAAAAATAAATAAACAAATGCAATATGCTAACACATGTTTGACAACTTAAAAACAGTGGCAGCCATTAATAAGTTATTAGCCACATGACCACAATCCAGCTCTCCCATTGGCTGTTTAGAAGATGTCCACTTTTGAAAGCAACCTCTACAACAGGAGTCCGTNCAGCTCTCCCATTGGCTGTTTAGAAGATGTCCACTTTTGAAAGCAACCTCTACAACAGGAGTCCGTTTTTGATACATACCTTCATCTTTGAAGCTAATATTGAAGCACTAACATCCGTTTTTCATATAAACTGATTTCACGGTTGAAAAGAGCGCGAACAATTCTATAAGAAACCACTGCTAACTAAATTACGATTTATTTTACAGATGTCCGTCTTTGATATGAGGCCACTCATATCTTGGCACATTTCTTATGACATTGTTGGCATTTCTCTATAACTGGAGACATTTTTGGGCATCAGTCAACTATGCCAGTTTGTAGCAGCTGCAGATGTTTGGAAGGGAGATGTAAGGAATATATATTTTTTCCAGTTTTGGAAGCATGTTAAATGTTTAGGACATAAGCTATCTAGTATAGGTGCCAAACAACTGTACATTATGACGCGTGACGTAACAGGAAGTAGAACGGTGCTATCACTAACCCTCCCCCCCGCCAGCTTAAACCAGTGTAGGGGCTTCGAACGACACGTGTCGCCCATTCACGCATACCGAGGTCAAGCCGAGAGGTAGTAGCGCGTGCAGGCCATTCCACGTGTTGCCGCCCTCGGGCCTCCTCCTCCCACCCTCTCCCCCCTAGCAAGCCCTGTGAAATTTGTAAACGCAGAGAAATGACGAGATAGTTAGGCGTATTCCGCCTGAAGTTGAAAACACGCACTGAGAAACAGCTGACAAGCTTGGAAAGCGGTGCCACGAATCCTCCCCCCCCCCNACGAACCAAGGTGTGTGTAAGAAGTGTTCGTTATACTGTGCTTCCTCCCATCCCCCTCCCCCAACAAGTGAGACACGTGTAGGAACTTAGGGAGGGAGTCGAGAAAGGATATAAGCCAAGTTACGAGAGAAGAGGGAATCAGTTCGTTATCATCGGTTTGTTAGTTCGTCAGTACCGCACAGAGAGACCAGTTAGGCCATTCGTTATCATCGCACAGAGAGTTCAGCAGCGCCGAGAGAGGAAGTCGGTGCTTCAGTTACTGCGGCCGGGGAGATCGGACCTCCGGCCACGTCAGTTCGCAAAGACAGTCAAAGCAACGAGCAGCAGGTGGCACGGAGTTTGGTACAGCCACCCCGGAATGCGCAGGTAGTCAGTCGCGACATTAAGAGGTCAGCCAATCCGGGACGCGAGACGCGGAACGCAGGGCAGAATCAGAGACAGTCACCAGAGTTACGTCGGACGAGTAGTTTCACCATGCCGGGATGTCAGTCAGTCAGTCAGTCAAGTCAGTCAGTTACCAGTCACCAGTCAGTCAGTTACAACGCACCGAGAAGGCGGAGTCGAGTGGTGAACTTCAACGAGAAGTGCCATGTCGAGCTACTGGGATTGTCCAGTGCAACCCCGCGCCGAGGGCTGAGGTGGGGGGTCCGTCCAGGGTCATCTTGCCGGGACGTGGTAGGGTAGTAAGCAGTCAGTTACTACCCTACGCCGAGAACGGGAGCGAGTGGTGAGCTTCAACAAGAAGCGCCACATCGAGAGGAAGCCAGCTGCGTGCAAGAAGCCAAACACAGAGGGTCTTTAACAGGGCCATCCAGCTCACCAGATCTCATCAACTGCCGGAACGTANCGTGCAAGAAGCCAAACACAGAGGGTCTTTAACAGGGCCATCCAGCTCACCAGATCTCATCAACTGCCGGAACGTATCCGGCCATCCAACTCACCAGACCTCAACTCGGCCTTGTTGATGGTGCGTTGTACACGTCTATTCATTGGTGTAGCAGACTCAGGGACCTGTCCTATCACCTAATGCCCCCACAGCGTCGGAAACGTAGCCAGAACAGTGTAACCAGCCCTTCAGGCCTGAACTCGCAGGGTGTTAAAGTATGAGTAAATTCTCGGCTCAAGGTGCCGGGAAAGTATGTATAAAGTCCCGCAACAGTGCCGGGAATGTGTAAATGAATTCCCGTTAAATAAACCTGTTCAAAACCAAGACGTAATGAAGTATTGTGTTATATACCCTCAACCTACAAGGTACCCTATAGTCTGTGCCACTGAACATTAACCGTATACCCTACGAACCATTCTGTACACCACAGGTGGGGAGTAACGTCAAGTTAAAATGTAAATTACTTGAAAATAATAATTTAAACCTCAAATGATGTAAGTATTTTTTAAGTTTTGAATTACAACTTTTAGTTCCGAGTACTATTTTCTTCTATAATCATCATCATCATCCCCAACATAACAACACACATCCCACAACAACTCAGCAGCTGATACAATACTTTGCAAACGAGAGCATTTACTGTTTATGTAGTGTGTTTTGTCCGTTTCATATAACTTGGCTAGATTATGACAGGCAACTTGATGTATACGAAACAAACACGGTAAATGTTTTAGGACATAGTCGACTACGTAGAACAAACAAAAGTTAATATTACGTTGGCTATTCTGAGTGAACTGCCAATGCACATCAGAAAAGCAGAAAATACGTAATAAGAAAGAGTTCTTAGATTNCGTTGGCTATTCTGAGTGAACTGCCAATGCACATCAGAAAAGCAGAAAATACGTAATAAGAAAGAGTTCTTAGATTAATTAATAAGTTTTATTTTACGTGGTCACAAAACAGCGATTGTTAGAGTTATAAACTAAACTTTGCGATAAAGTAGTAATGTATAGGTGTTCAAAATGAAATGCACAATAAAATAATCCGTGTCCAAATGAAACGCAACTTCAAAACCTTGAGAGTTCTTTTCACGTCATCATATCCCCACTCTCCATCCATGCTTTACATTCTGGTTTGATATTAATTCTAAAAGCATACAGAAATATTGCATGGTATTGTTGAATTATTTTTTCTGATAATTTGACCAAATATATTTCAAATTNCTAAAAGCATACAGAAATATTGCATGGTATTGTTGAATTATTTTTTCTGATAATTTGACCAAATATATTTCAAATTTGTGTTGTTTTGAGCCAGTAAAAGAAGAAAAGTCAACTTTTAAAAAGACAGGATCAAGAGGCAGGCCAACATGCTGCTATCTGTTGAATAAAGGTCTGCGCTCACAACTCACCCTGCCATGTGTGCTATCTCTCCGCTCTTTCCCGAAGCATTACCAGCCACAAAAAAATAGCTTTCGTGTGTAAAATAACAAATTTATGAACAGATACATACAGTTTAATTTTTCCGCAAGCTCTGCATAATTTTTAAAGTAACATATTTCGTGTACAGCGATTTTGATTACTAGTAATTTACTATTGGGCCGGTAATCGTTCATCTACACTTCCAATAATCACCATGTTGTTCTCCCACAAACCCATGTCATTGTTTCCGTGTTGTTACTATATTGTATTAATAAAACAAAGAAAGTGGGATGCGCGTGAATAGTTTTTAAGCAATNTTACTATATTGTATTAATAAAACAAAGAAAGTGGGATGCGCGTGAATAGTTTTTAAGCAATTCTTACATTATTCCACGCCACACATTTCCAACTCGAACTGTTTAGTATCAGTAATAGCAGAATTACTGCTTTGCAATAGTCGTAGGTGAGTTGTTGGCAAATATAAGTGCGTTGTCAATCAAGTGTCCCGAATTACTTTTAGTTCCAATTATATTAGCTATGATATTCAAAGTGTGATAAAAACTATAAATTCCGTCTCGCAAATGTTAACCCAAATTCGCTGTCTCGGACAAATTAAAAAACAGTTAGCATATNAAAAACTATAAATTCCGTCTCGCAAATGTTAACCCAAATTCGCTGTCTCGGACAAATTAAAAAACAGTTAGCATATAATAAATTTTTTTGCAAATTTTTATATTTTTACTTTTTACTTTTAAACAGACATCAGTCTAAAATACCTTAAAATTTGTTTAGAAGTACAGTACAATGGCAAGTGGATTAACTGACAGCTCATGGCAAAATGATACATAAACAAAAAGTAAACATTGGCCCTACTTTCCAGCTTGACAGTTTTAGAACGGTACAATGTACTCTGTCTGAATAGGTTGGTCACATTGTCTGTCAAAATTTAGTCAACTTATATGAAATGCAGTTTACCTGATCTTCCTGTGCAAATTCATTTAATTAGCCAACTAGATGTTGCACTTTTTATTTATGATTCCTCACCTATCATTTTAGCATCTGTGGACTTGCCTGCCNTAGATGTTGCACTTTTTATTTATGATTCCTCACCTATCATTTTAGCATCTGTGGACTTGCCTGCCAGTGGCACATCCACAATTTCATCTGATCCATTGATCACACACAATACTGCCAATATTATAGTTCTTCCATTTAATGATACTGAATGTATTTCCTTAACATCTACAAAACCATCTGCTACCAGTGTTCCAAAATTTTTTTATCAAGGTTAATAAGCCAAAAAGATACAGTACAACTCCATCTGGCAGAATAATCCCATTGCCCTTCAAGTGAGCTTTGTTTTAGCGTGGGTCTCATAAACCTGTGATTATCAAGGAGGCTACAAAGTAAAAGGTTCCGACTGTAGTTAGCGCAAAAGTATGGCTAAAATATTATTCGCATAAATAAATAACAGAGAGAGAAGAGGAACAAAAATAGCGAGAAAGGGAAATTGAAAGAAACATAAGATTGAAAAAGAAAAACATGAAGGCCATGCTTCAAGTCCAAAGATGTGGTCATGATGTCACATCAGTTTTAGGAGATCATCATTGTATTCCTCTAGAGGGTTTGTATTCCCAAAGGTTTTTTTTTTTAAACTAAAAATTGAAGAGAAGGAATTCTCCAAACCCCTGAGATGTAAGTTGTAGGTACTCTTTGTCTCATGACAGTTAATGAGTGGCAACTTGATGTACATGAAACAAACAATGTGCCATTTACAAAATCCTGTATCAGCTGATGCAAGAACGAATGAAAATTAATATTACGTTGGCTATTCTGACTGCACTGCCGACGCACATCAGACCAGCAGAAAATATGCGGATAAGAGAGCGTTCCTAGATTAATTAATACATTTTATTTTACANCGACGCACATCAGACCAGCAGAAAATATGCGGATAAGAGAGCGTTCCTAGATTAATTAATACATTTTATTTTACATGATCACAAAACAGTTGTTGTTAGTGTTACAAACTACACTTTGTGCTAAAGTAGTAATGTATAGGTGTTCAAAATGAAATGCAAATTAAAATGGTTTGTATTCAAATGAAACGTAACTTCAAACCTTGGGAGTTCTTTTTATGTTGTATCCCCACTCACCCTGCCATCCATACATGCTTGATGTTAATTCCAAAAACCTACAGAAATATCGCAGGTTGTTGTTGAATTATTTTTCAAATAATTTGACAAAATATATTTTAAGCTCATTTCGTTTCTAGCCAGTAATAGGAGAAAAGTGAACTTATAAAAGATGGGATCAAGAGGCGAACGTGCTGCAACCTGTTGATGAACACACTCGGTTCACAACACGCCCTGCCACACCATATGTTAGCATGCTCCCGAAACACTACCTGCCAAAAAAGAAAAGTATCTTTCTCGTGTAAAATAACAAATTTCTTTTGTTATTTTCGTGTTTTGTTACTGTACTCCACTGTATTAATAAAACAAGAAAGTGGGATGCACGTGGGTGATTTTTAAGTAATTCTTACGTTATTCCATGCCACATATTTCCAACTTGAGCTGTTTAGTATCAGTAATAGCAAAGTAACTGCTTTGGAAAAGTCTGTGGTGAGTTGTTTGTTGGCGAATGAAAGTGCATTATCAAGCAAGTTCCCCGAATTACTTTAACCAGTCTTAACATATGAGCTGTAATGTCCAAAATGTGATAAGAACTACAATTACCATCTCTCAAATGTTAACCCAAATTTGCTGTCTCTGATAAATTAAAAAAGAGTTAACAAATATTACATTTTTTGNATAGCAAAGTAACTGCTTTGGAAAAGTCTGTGGTGAGTTGTTTGTTGGCGAATGAAAGTGCATTATCAAGCAAGTTTCCCGAATTACTTTAACCAGTCTTAACATATGAGCTGTAATGTCTAAAATGTGATAAGAACTACAATTGCCATCTCTCAAATGTTAACCCAAATTTGCTGTCTCTGATAAATTAAAAAAGAGTTAACAAATATTACATTTTTTGTAAGATTTTATATTTTTACGTTTATAATGTACAAATTTTTTATACAGATGTCAGTCTAAAAAAACCTGAAAATTTGTTTAGCATTACAATGACAAGTGGATTAGCTTACAGCTTGTTAATAAAATATATAACTGCCTTTTGATGCACCNTACACCAGCTAATGGCGAAAGGATACATAAATTAACAGTAAACATTGGTGCTACTTTCGTCAAACTGTCAAAATCTTGCTAATTTACATGAGAGAGAGAGTATCAAGAGAGAGTTGGTGCTTTTAAATGTCCTATTGATGTCTTTGAAATGTGAGAAAGAAAATAAGAAAAATTAGTATCAAAATTTTGGTATTATATTTGAAGTGAACTGTGAACTTCCCTGCTGTGTTTTATGGTTTTATTTTATAATCCTGTTTGTGCATTTTTTATGATTAAATTTTGTAATTAACCTAAAAAGCTTGAAAAAATTAATCAGTTTTTTTTTTACTTTGTATTTATACAGTTTGTAAGTTATTTAAAATTTTGTTTTATTATTGTGTATGCAAAGCCTTTATTCATGTTGTTGACAACTGTAAGGATTTAGAGATGTGATATTTCTAATTTAAAAAATGTGATGACTACTGGTGCACAATTATGATGAATATTGCTTGAAAGCAGTTTTGGCAGTGACAATCATTGGTGCAGAAACTTGG
>NQII01008415.1:46399-70559 GCA_002778355.1 Clitarchus hookeri | reverse complement strand
GGTTCGTGCGTTCTGGAGTTATAGCGTCAGGAAGGAAAACCCGACTTATTTTTATATAGTAGATATATAAATATATATATATATATTTAATATTACGTATATATTTTTTAAATATTAAAAATATGTTTTATAATCTATTCTTGTATAATCGATACAGAAGTACTGAAACTGACCTAAACACAGAGAGGCAAAATATTTATCAGTCCTCATACCAAGCGCGATAAACCTAGAAATTCGTACCTTTGTTTATAAGAGGCTATCTTCATGTTCCAGTTTAATGATTTCATGCAATAGCAAATAAGTAATTTTAAGATAAGGCTTATTCATTCTGCTGGAAGTAAATATGGCACACAGAACAAAAGTGTGCTTTGTACAAAGTACAAACAGAGCAGCAGGACAATATGGATCTGTGTACGCTGCCCGGTCATCTATACTAGTGCGTCGCACCTCCTCGCACTGCGATACACCGTGCAACACGGTCTGGCATTGGGTCCAGCACATGCTGCATCATGTACCTAGACAGACGGACAAACACTTCTTGAACGGAGTGTTTTAGATCTCGGATACTGTGGCACGGCAGCAGCTGGCGTTTGAACTGTTCCCACACATGCTTGATTGCGGACAGTTCAAGAGAGCGGGCAGGCCATGCTAGTGTTTTTCCATTACGAATGCAGACCTGGGCGACCTATGCCGTGTGCGATTGGGAGTTATCCTGCTGGAATATCGCACCTAGAATCCCGGCCAGAAATTGTAGCTGATGTGGGTGTAGGATCTCATCAGCATACCAATAAGCACTCAATATTCCACTTAACACAACGATAGCATTTCGGACGTCAGAGGCTATGGATCCAAAGTCCATAAAGTCTGCTGTAGGAAATGTGGTCGGCTCGTGAGCGAAATTTTGATTGCGACGTTCACCATAGGCTCTCTACACTCAACCGCGATAATAATAAGTCCTATAAAGAAGCGGCACACATCAATAAACACCACGAATGGCCAGTCTGTGAGTTCCACATTCTCCTGCCCTGACACCACTGCTGACGCAGCCGTCTCTGTTGCTGAGTTAATATCAGCACACGTAATGGGTGCTGGGATCAAATATTCGCCTCCGCAAGGCGCCGGGAAATAGATCCTGAGCACGCAGGAACCCCAACACTATGGCCGGTATTGTGGACAAGATCATCATGAGATTCCTCCGCGCCTTATGCACTATTTCTCGACTGGTAGTCGACCTCGTCCGTCCTGAACCCGTCTTCCATGTGATGGGTGCCTTCGAGTATCCACTGCTGTCAACAGCCGCGGACAGTAGAGTCCGAACTAGCCTCATGGTGGGCTGGCAACACAGCCAATTATATTTCCCATTTGTATGGTTTGAATAGGGACCTACGCGCTTCGGTCCGATCTAATGTTTTATAAATACGGAACTTGTCCGAAGTGTGTGCTGTACCCACCCGGTTCAGACAATATCGGGCATTGGACTTCCTTTCTTGTTGTATTCTTTTTCCTAGTGTACTTTTATAGAAACTCCCATTTTTCGAGCAATTATTTCATTTTCAAAGTATTTCACTGTCATTACTTACCCAATGCTCCATTAGTTTTTTTTTATCTTTTGGAATTTAAGAAACTTATTTTTGTGAACCATTTACCCTTACCTTATACTTGTGAACATTTCCATGTTAATCTGTGGTAGGAGCTCCGTACTGAACACCTAATGTATGTGAACGCGTCTGTTCATATGCTGTGGTTCATACTATCTCGTCTAAAATTATATCTTTAATTCATTATTATTTTTTAATCATTAATGTGATAGTAACTAACCCCAATTTATCATTAGTTTGAGGGATGCCTGCGTTTCTATACTTAAGGTAATCCTTCGTTTAAACAAATGGTTTAAACAAAGTAATGCCAAAATTACTTTCAGCTTATTAGATAATGATCGGCTTGATTTATGCTGAAATATTTAGGATGATTAATTAAGACTTATTTTAATTAATTCATACAAAGCAACGAAAATATGCATTATTTCCGTTTTAGAATGAATCATGAAAAATCAAATATTACCATTATTTAGGATCACAAGTATAATATTTGACAAAATTTTTTAACTATTTTACTACTTTGTTTTCTATGGTGGTAAAAGACCAATAAAATTCCTTAATAAAACTATACTACTGATCATTCCAACTAAAACTTGAAATGATAATTCCAATAATGCGCTTGCCTGTTCTTATTTTCTGACGTTTACATCTATTAACTCCTGGTTATTTTACTTTCACACTGCAAAATATTTTTAATACAATGATTTATAAAATTTATGCATTGTGATAAATGTTAACTCTGGGATTAAATTTTTCATTATAATACTGNTTTTTAACTATAATACTTTTTCATAACCATTTAGTATTGCAATTGTAGTCCTTATAAATTATAACAGGTATCTTCTAATTATATCATAAAGTTTTAATTAGTTCTCATTAAAATTTATATTTATAATAAATCAAAGTTCTTTAAAAGAATCGAAAATATCCGTTACAATGAATAAATCAGGATTCCAAAATTAATAACATAATTTTTAAAGTCAACACATCATTAGAAAAAAAAATTGCTTTTAGTTGTCAACTCTTCTTGGTTGAGGTTTACGAATAGATCAGTGTTCCTAATAGTTCAGGGTATCTTTTTGGAGAAGTCGTCCAAATGTCATTGGTTTTCTTGTCTAACCTGTGCTGGAACACCAGAAATATATCTCTTGCGGTCTGTAAGCTGATAGGGAACGACAGGATTGTGTCTGGAGTAGGGTAGCAAGCTCTATTCATACAAACATTACAAGTCACATCCATCAACTGTGCTGATCGTTGTTCTGACGGATGTACACGTTCCTCTACCCAATAGGTACAGGTTTTGAAGGCCCAAGTGCCAGCACACCCTCAATCCTCCTGCACTGCAACTGTACTCGGATGAGTAAGACAGTACACGGCACTTTCTCCTCTTGGTATCTTCGGGGCATTCACTTTTTTAAATGCTGTTACTCGGTTTATCTACCTGTTTTCTCAAAAACTTGTCCTCCTAGACAATTAGAGATTCTCCGACATTATATTGTGAAGCCTTTACCTGAGTATCCTTTTATGGTTCATCAGAAATTTGTTTTCTTTGCCAAATATTATACTCTTCTAGTCTTTTTCATATTCTCGTGGCAAATTGGTTCCACAATTTATTGAGAACTTCAATTTTCATGATATTTTCTATGTCTAGGTTAATGCCCTTTTCTTCTATTTCTTCTTCAAGCCAGCCCCTAATGTCTTCCATCTTCAGACATTCCGTTATAACATGCTGGACCGTGTTGTCCACTCCGCATGCGTCACACAGTGGAGATCCCACAAGTCTAAGGCTAAACAGCCTTGCTTTGAAATTTCCATGGCCAGTGTACAGTTGCATTCTGTAATGCTTGATGGATATCCACATGCAGTCCATTCTTGTTCTCACGTTTGGGATCAGTTCATGTGTGTATCGACCCGTTCTCCGATACATACCATCTGTTCTGCCACTGGTCCATGAATTCATCAATTAATATCTCTGTTCAGCCTTGCTACTCATGATCGCTCCAGTGGGAGACCCCTGTACTAAACCAATAAATCGATTGGCAGTACTCCAACCAATACTGGAACAGACTCGTTAGGGACTGTTTTATATGTCTTTGCAATGGTCAGCAGTACCACCCTCTGAGCACTAATGAGCCTCTTTTTATGCCGGGTGAACTCTGATGTATGGTACCACATCACAGCACCGTATGTCACTATTGCCTCAAAAATTTTTCGATGTATAGTTCTGAGAGTCGAGTAGCTCAGAAACCCAAATTGTATTTCACATTCATTTTAGTTTCTGAAATACCACTATGGGCTTTCGAGAAACATATTTTACATGTTTAAGGAAGCTCATCTTTTCATCCATGATGACTCCCAGGTACTTAAATTCGTACACATTTCCAACTGGGCTCCCTCCGAAGCGCACTGTCGGCGGTCTCTTGAACTTTCCTTTAAGTAGCATGGTCTTGTTATTCTCTACCTGAAATATCAGTTCAGCAGTTTATGCCCAGGTGTTTATCTTTTCCATAAATTCAGCGACTTTCATTTTCAGCACACTTCTTGATTTACCAGAGATCAAGACAAGTCCATCATTTGCATATCCAAACACAGTGCACCCCGGTGGGAGACCCAACTCCAAAAAACCATCAAACTGGACATTCCACAGGATTGGTCCGAAGACCGAGCCCTGCGGACAACCCTTTGTCAAACGCTTCTTTACTTTCGTTGTTTTTGCAGAGTAAAGACTACAGCTGTTATCGAAGAAATCTTGTATGACCCTATATAAGTTATCCAGGCATCTTTTCCTCTTGAGCGGCCACATAACATCTAGCCACCAGGCATTGTCAAAGGCTCCCGAGATATCCAAGAACACCCCCATGACATACATTTCAGGATTCTCCCTTATAGCCTTCATTATGTCATGGAGAGCGAAATCGGTACCTGTGCCCTTTCTGAAGCCGTATTGCTTTTCACTTAACATGCCCTTAGCCTCTAGGGCGATTATCAATCTTCTGTTAAGTAGTTTCTCGTAAACTTTTTCCAGTACCGGAAGCAATGTCAAAGGATGGTATGATCTAGGGTCATCAAGTTTCTTGTTATTTCCTTTATATAGCACTCTCAAGCACCCAAGTTTCCAAGGGGAAGGGAACACTCCAACATCTCAGACAGTCATTGAAGAACTTAAGAAGACCCTTCTATATACGTGATTAGCACCTTTTTAGAATTTCTGAAGTTATTTCATGAAGTCCGGGAGCTTTTCCGTTTTTCATTTGGTAGACTATTGCTTTAAACTCTTCCTCGGAAATTCCGGTGCAGCTTGTGCTTCGGATACGTTCCCCATTTCTTCTGTTTTTCTTTAATGCTCCTCCCCCCTCTTCCACAAGAGAGTCATTTGGTAGGGGAGCGTGAAGCAGGGCCTACATGGATCTGTACTGGTCAGTTATCAGAACTCCATTTTCTGATATGTAGGGTATTTCTTTTCACTTTATTCGCTGCGAGCTTGTACACCAAGCCTAAGGGTTCCTCGTTTCCTGCTCATGTAACAAACACTTCCGACAACCGGGCCTTCTTCTTCCGCACCCTACTGTGGTAGGCCTGCTTTTTGCCCTTGTAGGCTTGGGGAATTGCTCACGCTCCTCGCCCCTGAGTATGTGAAGCCTCCTTCTTGTCTGGCGAATATCTCTCCGTTCCTCTTCCAACTTCCTGACCCACCATGGCAGGTTTGGGAGGCCCGGCGAAGCCCTCCACAGCAGTTCCTCACAGGTTCCCTTAATTACTTCTGTAATAGCGCATACCCTTTCTTCTATTTTCGCACTTTCCAGTATGGNTCCTTAATTACTTCTGTAATAGCGCATACCCTTTCTTCTATTTTCGCACTTTCCAGTATGGAGCTTTCTTCCAGCTTCCTCAGCACAGCACTGTTGAAGGCAGCCCAGTCCGCCATATTGTGAACGCATCTAGTTCAACTGTCTTCAAGTGTAGGAGTTTCCCTTTTCGCTCCATGAATACAAAATATGATAAGTCTGTGGTCACTGGAACTCTCGTCCATCATCGACCACTTTGTCACATAAACTTTTGCCCTTGCATTTACCACCTTAATGTCCAGGTACGATTGAGTATTGTGGGCCTGCGAGTCAGAAATAGGAAGTTCTCCTTACTAGTTCACTACATCCAGATCATTTGTCAGTAGGAACTGGGTGACTTGCTCTCCGGCATCGTCAGTGACATTGGAGTGCCACAGCTCGGATTTTGCGTTAGCATCCGCGCTCATGATAAGTTGCGTTCTTCTTATCATCTCCGCAATCACTTCTTATCTGTCCAGGTGCACTTGGACGTCGTCTCCGAACTGGAAGTAAGAGGACCCCATCCAGCATTCAATTGAACCTTTCAGACCTTGAACGCAGACATGATGAGTATTTGACAGACTGGCCATCAATGATATGTCCATGTTCTGTTATGTCCTCAATACTCAAGCATTCGGGTTTTCACCACNTTTGACAGACTGGCCATCAATGATATGTCCATGTTCTGTTATGTCCTCAATACTCAAGCATTCGGGTTTTCACCACAGGTGTATACTTTGCCCCGCAGGCCCACAATAGCATCAAATGGTTGGTAGGGCTCTTGAAACAGCACCAAATCATGTCTCTGCTCCACAACTATCCTATTAAGCTACGCGGCCACCACCGCTGACCATTGCATGTTTATTTGGCCTCAACTTATGATGTTTTTATACTCCATTATCAATTCCGGCAAGTTCTACAGATAGGGCTCTTTGGTAGGCCGGGCATTCCCTGGAATCCACACACTGGTCATGCTGCAGCCCTTTTTTTGTGACAATTGCCACATATATCTTCGAATCCGGTACCTTTCTTTGCACAGATTTTATATTCATGTCCTTGCACTCCACAGCATGAGCAGATGGACTCCACATCCTTACATTTCTTGGCTATATGGCCCCACTGTTGACATTTATAACACCTGTAGAAGGAGATATAATCTCTGACTCTGCATCTGTCGTAGCCAATGCAGATTCTTTCCACGTCGATTAGTGCATTCCTATTCTTAGGGTCGCACTCCAAAACAGTTTTGAACCTATCCGTATCCCTCTTGTTATTACTGTGGCTAATGGACACAGCTTTCACAAAACTTTCTAAATTGTGTCCGCCACATTCTCCGTTTCTGTTATTCGGTCTGAAAATAGTTTCAGGCAGTATGGCGTTATCCTCCCCCCGAGGAACGTCGTATATGTCGACCATGTAACCTCTTTTCTTTGGGGCCNTTCAGGCAGTATGGCGTTATCCTCCCCCCGAGGAACGTCGTATATGTCGACCATGTAACCTCTTTTCTTTGGGGCCTCAATTAGAAATCCCAATTCCTTAATTTTTGCCTGGTTGTTGAGGGACTTGTAGGTCTCATCTTCACCAGCTCCGATCATGATGCCTCCGTTCCTAATCCCCTGCATGTTGTAGATTTGGAGGCCTTCATCTTTAGGGTTTAACCCTTTATTGACTATATCACGAGTCTCCATGCTCGTTGTGCCCTCTTTATCTTTCCCTTTTCAATTTGTTGCAGACTTCCAATTAACTTAGCATTTTTAATCAATGCACTGTCAATGTGTCCCTGAAACTGACTGATCTTCGGGATCAACTAGTTCGCATTCCATTATATTAGAGACAAGTTCCTTCGACTCTGAGTGTTTCCTTCACCTCTTTCTCCACTCTTAGGATGAATTCATCATCATCCCGCGGGTCACTCCCAGTAACTATCTCCCCTTTCAGGAGTTAGAAACGAATTTTCCTCTGTACTTGGTTTGTAACTCCCCTTGAAGAGCTAGAGATTTGTTCTATTTCTGTGGTATAAGCCGTCTTCTTGCGGATGATATGGGCACCTCTTCCAAATCTTGGGCCTCTGGGAAGACAAGCCTCGTGGCTTTAAGGGGCTTCCCCTTTTTCCTAACAAAAGTAAACTCTTTCACTTTACGTGATGCTACTTTTAAATCAGGTTCCTCATCCGAGGAAGAAGATTCTTCATTGCCTTCTGATCCTTCCACTTCTGATGTTCCTTTCATTATCTCGTCTTCCTCTTCGGACTCTACCTTATCTTCACCGTTGTAGACCTCTTGGATCCAAGCGTCCACAGTGCTGAGTTTCACTCCTTGTATACTTTTCCAAATTTTTCTGTGGATGTTCTTTTTACCTGGAGACATGGTATATCTTTCCCAATTAAATTGGGGATCCACTAGGCGGCTGATTGCAGCTTCAGTTACCTCTCTTGCCACAAATTCAGCCTTGAGGAATCCAGTCAGCCATTTCCATTTTTCCTTTAATGATCTTTTTTTTCCATTGTAATTCCAAGAACTTCTATTAAAGCCGGGTTCTTCTGAACCCGAGAGCTTCTTGGAGACGTCATAGTGTCCCCGCGGCTGCGGGTCTCACACCATGGGTCTTCAAACTTGCTGTACACAAACACGTAAAAAAGTTTTACAATTACAGTGTTCATAAAACTCTTTTATGCTTACTATCGTTTGTCCCTAAAAATTCACACATTCACACTTTAAGATTAACAAGGTCCAATGTCCTTACACTATGCTTAACCTGCAGGGCTGATACCTGACAAGCCTAAAGCCGTAGGCCTCAGTCCAGTTTGTTTTTTCCCTCTTCTCCCTCTTCGTCGTCCACGAGGAATCTCACTCGGAGAATTATTTTCGCGCATAGACTAGAAGTCCGGTGGACTGACGACCTCGTGACCCGTTACTCCACCCGGCCACGCAGAGGCACACAGACAGTACCGCGCTGACCTATTCTTCTTCCCAGTTAACGGTTCGGATTCCGAGGGCAGTTCTGAGTTGTTCTTTCCAATTCTTACAGTTTGCGGAACCACTTCGCAAAAGGTTTGATCTCAGGGCGACTCTTTCCGGTGCGGTACCCTGAGAAAACCTTACCCATCAGGTACAGGTTTTATAGGCCCGAAGCCCAGCACACCCTCCATCCTACCGCACTGCATCTGTACTCTGATGAGTAGGACAGTGCACGGCACTTTCTCCTCTTGGTCTCTTCGTACCATTCACTTTTATTTTTTGCCATAACTCGGTATTCTACAGGGTTTCTATTTAAAAACCTGTCCTCCTCGCCAATCAGGAGTATTCCNTATTTTTTGCCATAACTCGGTATTCTACAGGGTTTCTATTTAAAAACCTGTCCTCCTCGCCAATCAGGAGTATTCCAACTTACACTTGTTAAAGCCTTTACCTGAGCATCCTTTATGGGTCATTAGAAATTCGCCGATTACATTTATCGAAATCCTCCAGTCTTCTACCAATTTTGGTGGCAAATTCACTCCATATCCGGTATAGATGTTTGTTATCCATTATGGTTCTTGATTCCAAGTGAATTCCCATATCTTCAATTTTCACTCTAAATTCATCTCTCTAATCGTCTGTTTTCAAGCAGATCATAATCACATGCTGTGCGGTGTCGTCGACGCAGCAAACCTCTGAGAGCGGTGATCTCACAAACCGCAGACTCTATAAATTCGCCTTGAAGTCCCCATGACCAATGATTGGCTGCATGCTGTAGAAGTTCGTGCTAATCACTTACAATTAAGCCTCGTTCTAATGTTGGGAAGGAGCTCATATGTCTGCCTTCCTTTAGGGGAGTTCGTTCATCGGGTTTGCCATTCCATGATATCTTCATAAACGGTTTCCTTTTATTCCTTTGGTAGTCTGCCAGCTCGCGATCTCTCCGCCACAAGGCACATGTATCTGAACAGCAGGTCCTCAGGCAGCACTCCAGCAACAACTGGGAGAGACTTGTTGGGTACAGTGTTATACACCCTTGTGACAGTCGGCAGAGCAGCTCTTTGTGCACTAATTATTTTCTTTTGTGCCACGAAAGGTCGGCATGATGGTGCCACATCACACCGCCATACGAAATAATTCCTTCAAATACTGCTTCGTATATGGTACGCAGAGTACCATAATTCATTCTCCTTCTGGTGTTGCTAATTCTTCTAAATGTTTGGAACACCACCACCGCCTTCCGCGACGACAGATACTACAAGTGCTTAAGAAAACTCATTTTATCATCCATGATGACTCCCAGGTACTTAAACTCCTGCAACTACTTAATCGGGTGTCCCCTGAAGCGCACAGTCGGGTATCCTATGAGTTTTCCTTTGACAATCATGATCTTCGTTTTCTCCGTGGAGAATTGCAGCTTGGTGTCTTTTGCCCATTTCCATGCTTTCTCCATTATCATGGTCGCCTCTTTTTTTTCTAATTCCTTTCTGGAATTATCTGACACAAGTACCAAGCCATCATCTGCGTACCCAAATACTGTGCACCATGTGGGGAGTTCCAATTCCAGGAAGCCGTCAAAGAGGATGTTCCATAGGATCGGTCCAAGAACCGAACCCTGAGGACAACCCTTAGTCAATTTCTTCTTCACCTGTATGTTCTTGTTTGTATAGATACGCCATCTATTTGCAAAGAAGTCCTGAATGATTCTGTAGATGTTCGCAGGACATCTCTTCACCTTCAATCTATGCATCACCTCCGGCCACCAGACATTGTCAAAAGCTCCAGAAATGTCTAGAAAGATAGATATGATGCATTTCTTAGGGGACTCTCTTATGTTATTCATAATGTCTACCATCTTGAAGTCTGTACCTGTACCTTTTCGGAATCCATATTGGAATTCATTTAATGTCCTTTCTGCCTCTAAGGCCATGGTAAGCCTTCGATTTATCAGTTTCTCAAAGACTTTGCCTAGCGCCGGAAGCAATGGAAGTAGGCTGTAATATTTGGGGTCATCCAGGTCCTTCTTATTTTTTTTGTGCAAGATTCTTAAGCAGCCCATTTCCCAGAGGGAGGGGAAACACTCCGGTTTGGAACCGTCATTAACAATATCCAATAATATGCTCCTGATCCGGGAGAAGCACCTTTACAGGAAATCCGTTGTGATTCCATATATTCCAGGAGCTTTGCCTTCTTTATATTGTGCATAGTTGAAGTGAGCTCTTCCATGGTGGAACCAGGTGAGTCCGGTTCTTCTGGAATCACTGCCATAGACTCTCTTCGTGGAATTCGCCTCCCCCTCATAATCCAGGGACTCATCAGGAAGGAATGCGTGGAGCAGAGCTTCCATCGAACTCTCCTGATCCAATATCAGATTGCCATAAATTTTCATACACGGAACTGGTACCGGTATTTTTAACTTGTTCGCGGCAAGTTTGTAAACTAGGCCGTATGGATCCTCATTTCCTAGTTTTGAGACAAATTCCTTCCATGACTTTGTCTTTTTCTTCTTAACACTGCCAAAGTAAGCCTGCTTTTTCATTTTGTAGGTGATTGACAACTGTTTCCTCTCTTATCCCCGCATCCTCTGGAGTTGTCTTCTGTCTCACCTGAGCTCTTTCCGGTATTGTACCAACTCTTCATCCCACCAGGACAAGCTTGATAGACCCTTTGTTGTTTTGCGGTAATTCTCTTCACATATCTCTTGGATGATCCGAGTCAAATGCTCAGCATGGTCATCCAGAGTACCCATGACATTGTATGTGCTAAGCTTACTCAGCNTACACCCTTGTGACAGTCGGCAGAGCAGCTCTTTGTGCACTAATTATTTTCTTTTGTGCCACGAAAGGTCGGCATGATGGTGCCACATCACACCGCCATACGAAATAATTCCTTCAAATACTGCTTTGTATATGGTACGCAGAGTACCATAATTCATTCTCCTTCTAGTGTTGCTAATTCTTCTAAATGTTTGGAACACCACCACCGCCTTCCGCGACGACAGATACTACAAGTGCTTAAGAAAACTCATTTTATCATCCATGATGATTCCCAGGTACTTAAACTCCTGCAACTACTTAATCGGGTGTCCCCTGAAGCGCACAGTCGGGTATCCTGTGAGTTTTCCTTTGACAATCATGATCTTCGTTTTCTCCGTGGAGAATTGCATCTTGGTGTCTTTTGCCCATTTCCATGCTTTCTCCATTATCATGGTCACCTCTTTTTTTTCTAATTCCTTTCTGGAATTATCTGACACAAGTACCAAGCCATCATCTGCGTACCCAAATACTGTGCACCACGTGGGGAGTTCCAATTCCAGGAAGCCGTCAAAGAGGATGTTCCATAGGATCGGTCCAAGAACCGAACCCTGAGGACAACCCTTAGTCAATTTCTTCTTCACCTGTATGTTCTTGTTTGTATAGATACGCCATCTATTTGCAAAGAAGTCCTGAATGATTCTGTAGATGTTCGCAGGACATCTCTTCACCTTCAATCTATGCATCACCTCCGGCCACCAGACATTGTCAAAAGCTCCAGAAATGTCTAGAAAGATAGATATGATGCATTTCTTAGGGGACTCTCTTATGTTATTCATCACGTCTACCATCTTGAAGTCTGTACCTGTACCTTTTCGGAATCCATATTGGAATTCATTTAATGTCCTTTCTGCCTCTAAGGCCATGGTAAGCCTTCGATTTATCAGTTTCTCAAAGACTTTGCCTAGCGCCGGAAGCAATGGAAGTAGGCTGTAAGATTTGGGGTCATCCAGGTCCTTCTTATTTTTTTTGTGCAAGATTCTTAAGCAGCCCATTTCCCAGAGGGAGGGGAAACACTCCGGTTTGGAAACAGTCATTAACAATATCCAATAATATGCTCCTGATTCGGGAGAAGCACCTTTACAGGAAATCCGTTGTGATTCCATATATTCCAGGAGCNCTGATTCGGGAGAAGCACCTTTACAGGAAATCCGTTGTGATTCCATATATTCCAGGAGCTTTGCCATTCTTTATATTGTGCATAGTTGAAGTGAGCTCTTCCATGGTGGAACCAGGTGAGTCCGGTTCTTCTGGCATCACTGCCATAGACTCTCTTCGTGGAATTCGCCTCCCCCTCATAATCCAGGGACTCATCAGGAAGGAATGCGTGGAGCAGAGCTTCCATCGAACTCTCCTGATCCAATATCAGATTGCCATCAATTTTCATACACGGAACTGGTACCGGTATTTTTAACTTGTTCGCGGCAAGTTTGTAAACTAGGCCGAATGGATCCTCATTTCCTAGTTTTGAGACAAATTCCTCCCATGACTTTGTCTTTTTCTTCTTAACCCTGCCAAAGTATGCCTGCTTTTTCATTTTGTAGGTGATTGACAACTGTTTCCTCTCTTCTCCCCGCATCCTCTGCAGTTGTCTTCTGTCTCACCTGAGCTCTTTCCGGTATTGTACCAACTCTTCATCCCACCAGGACAAGCTTGATATACCCTTTGTTGTTTTGCGCAAATTATCTTCACATATCTCCTGGATGATCCGAGTCAAATGCTCAGCATGGTCATCCAGAGTACCCATGACATTGTATGTGCTAAGCTTACTCAGCAGGGCCCGGTCAAAAGCAGGCCAGTCCGCCATTTTATGCACATAACGGACTTCGCTTTCCACCAGTTCTGGTTCCCGGTAGCCACCACCGTGTATTTCAAACGTGATCAGCCTGTGGTCACTTGAACTGTCATTCAACACAGTCCAGTTCCTTATGTTATTACAGGCCTTTCTGTTTGTGACAGTTATATCCAAGTACGATTCTGTGTCATGGGCCTGCGAGACGATCATTGGAAGTTCTCCTTCAATGTTTGCCATATCTAGATCGTTTGTGAGTACGAGTTGGCTTACCATCTCCCCCACCTCATAAGTGACGGGGGAGTGTCCTATTTCGGACTTTCCGTTAACATCCATTCCCATAGTTAGTGGTTTCTCCCTTAATGTGTTCACAATCACTGCCCTTCTGTCCAGATGTATCTGAGTGTCGTCCCTTACCTGAAAGTACGAGGAAACCAACCAACTTTCCATTGTGTCTTTTATCAGCTGTATGCATGTGTGATGTGTATCCGACACGCTCGCCATCATTGTGATGCTTAGCTCCTTGTTAGCTCCCAGCACTCCAACCCGGGGGGACACACCACAGGTATATATATATATATCTTACCTCACAGGCTCACAACTTTGGCGAAAGGCACATAAGGCTCCTGGAATAAAACAATATCCAGCTTCTGCTCCACAACAATCCTGTTCAATTCAGCCACAACTGCCACTAACCGTTGCATATTCAACTGCCCAAATTTAATGATGTTACACACCATAGTTTATCCAGGCGAGTTCAACAGACAGGGCCTTCTGGTACTCCGATCATTTCCTGGAATCTACTCGATGTTCATGTGCTTGCCCATTTTCATGCAGTTGGTGCATATGTCCTTGTGCTTCTCGTCTACATTTTTCGGACAATTTTCAAACACGTGACCTGTTGTGCTGCATGTTGAACATGTCGATTCCCTCTCTCTACACTTTCCAGGTATATGCCCCCACTGCTGGGACTTGTAGCAGTACGAAAGCGAGATATAATCTCGCACTCAGCAGCTCTCTTAGCCGAAATAGATATATTCCTTATCTATGAGTACGCTCCCTGCACAAGGGTTGCACTGGAGCACCACGTTAACCCTGTCTACTTCCTTTCGGCCAGTCCTCTGGCTGATTGATACCACCCTCTAAAATGACTCTTAAGTGTGTCCTCCACACTTTCCATCTCGAAAGTTCTCCCTGAAAATGGTTTCAGGCAGATCTACATTGTCCTCGTATCCTGGCACATCATTAACAATTATTTTGGGGTCGTGTCTCCTTGGCGCCTGCAATTTCAATTGTTATGACTGGATTTTCGCCAAATTGTTGATGCTTTTGATGGTATTCTCGTATCCTGCTTCTACAAAGACCCCTCCGGCTCGTACGCCTCTTATATTTCAAATTTGTAGGCCCTCTACTTTGGGGTCAAATCCCTTCTTGAGCATTTCCCTTGTTTGTTGTGCTCGTTTTTCCCACGGCCTCCAGGTAAACCAGTACAATTTTCTTTTCTGGTTTGGGTTTATACACCATGCCAGCCGCCTGTGCATTACTTTTTATGACAGGGACCTCCGGTTTTTGTGGCCTGGTTGCTTCAAACTTTAGTCCGCTTAATTTAGCCTGCTGAAGCATTCCGAGTTGCTTGCTACTTTGGATCAACACTCCATCGATATTACCTTGAATCTGGCTGAATTTAGGGACCAGCCAGTTTGCCTGCGTTGAATTAATTTTTTTTTGCTTTTGCTCACAATCCACTTTTGCATTGTTTCGACAAGTTCTTTTGTCTCCTCGTGCTTCTTCATGATGCTCTCCCTTTCTGTTGGCAGTGAGTATCTCTCAGATATCACCTCCTCTTGAAACCTAAGTTTCTTTTTGGCTTTTGCCGCACTTGTTGCCGGGTCTTCTTCTACTGGTCTCATGGAGGATCTGGGGGCTGCCTCTTCTTCCTGTGCGCCAGGAAAGATCAGTCTGGATGGTTTGAGTGGCTTGCCCCTTTTACCCACCAGGCTAATTTCCTTTATCCTTCTTGTGGCTGCCCTTAAGTCCACTTCCTCTTCGTTAGAAGAGGATACCTCTTCTGACTCTATAGAGCCTGCCTCCTCACCTTCCACAACAGGGGCAGTGACATCTTCTTTTTCTTCAGACCCCTCCACCTGAAGCTCCCCATCATATACTTCCTGCACCCAAGAGTCTATTTTGGATGCCTTTTCTCCTTGCACGTTTTTCCATATTTTACGGTCGAACCGTTTCCTTCCAGCTGTCATTGGGAATTTACTCCAATTGAAATTTGGTTTCCTCAGCCTTTCTAGTGCCGCCTGTGCCACCTCAATTTGGACAAACTCTCACTTCAAAAAACCTGAAAGGCCCTTCCTTTTTCTTTAGGGTTGAGGAACCCTCCATTGCTGTAAGCCCAAGTGCCTACATGATAACCAGTCTTTTTTGCCCACCAGGGCTACCAGAAGANAGGAACCCTCCATTGCTGTAAGCCCAAGTGCCTACATGATAACCAGTCTTTTTTGCCCACCAGGGCTACCAGAAGATGCCATGTTGCTCCTGTGGCAGCAGGACCAGTACGACGGAAACGGGTTCTTTTACAGGCTCTNGGGCTACCAGAAGATGCCATGTTGCTCCTGTGGCAGCAGGACCAGTACGACGGAAACGGGTTCTTTTACAGGCTCTGGAAGTCTCTTAATATAAAGAGTACAATTCACAATACAATAAGCACTAACAATTACACAAGTCTCTATGTGTGCTCGCTGATGCAAGTCCCCACACTACACACAATAAATGTACATAAACAGGAAAAACCAGTCCGAAATATCCCTCTACTAGTCAAGCCTCAGCGGCAGCCTGAGACCGTAGGCCTCAGACTGGCTTGAAGAACCCTCTTCTCCATCTTAGCCATCCACAGGGGATCCTGCTAACGGAATTGTGGCCACGCACAGACTGTGTCCGGTGGACTGATGACCCTGTGGCCCGTTTATCCACCCGGCCACGCAGAGACGAGGAGACAGTGTGCCACGTTGACCTCTTCGACTTCCCAGTAAACTCTTCAGTGTCCGAGGGAAAGCAGAGCAACTTCTTTAATCAGTTTTCGTTCACAGCGGAACCAACTCACTGTAGGTTTGATCAAAGGGCGACACTTTCCGGTGCGGTACCCTGAGAAAACCTACACAATAGGTACAAAGTACCTGTAGAGGATAGTAAAGTGAAAAAAATACCCGGTTTTAAGACGTCATATTCTTACAAGTTGTGGCTTTTGGCTCCCAGATGGCCGCGCATGCTCGCTGGTTGTAGCGGAGTCCACTCTTCCTCCCTTACGTCTTGGCATCGTCTTCTACAGTGGAATTGCACGGGCGACCGATTGTCATCAGAAAAGTGTAATGGTAACTGATTATACCCCAAGAGAAAGGTGTGTTTGTAAAGTCTGTACATTTATGTGTGGCCACACAATAAAATAAAGTTGATTCGACTAAATATATGTTTTTAATTTAATTTTGTTTTCTTCAACGGTGATAAATTCTCAACACAAGTGAGTATTTTGTTAGATAAATAAAATTATTGACCTTGATGTTTTCGTTTATTTGGTCAACAAAAATTATTTTAAAAAAAACAATTTTTTTGTTTGGCCATGTACAACCAAGAATTTGTTGATGGGAGCAAACATTTCTGTCAGTGTAGTGATCACCATAAAAAAGTAATTCGGCGTTATCATTAACTGACATTAGAATTTATTATATTTGTATAGTACGGAAAATTTGCCATACAGAGGGCTGATAATACAGAAAACCAGCTTTATAAATATGTGAATTTCAGCACACGTTTAACTTTTTCCTGAACAAATTAAGGAAAGATACCATGAATATATTAGAAACATTCTTGTCTTGTTTTCTCAAAATGCGCATCAATTTTATGGTGAAATTTATAATAGTTACCCAAAGTGAAAATATATTTCATAGTAGCGACATAATAAGTCGCACTGTTTCTTGTTTCCTTAGAGTAAGAACGAAAGGTGAACTCTTTATGGCATACCGCCAAGAGCAGATGCAACATGACATCCAAGTAAATTGATGCATGCCAAAATATTTTTTGCGTTTAGAGCATTTCATTCTCTGCAGGTAATTACAATCTAAGAACTGGTTATTATGTTACTTGATCGATATGTGGCACATGAAAAAAAAAAAAAGTAATATCATTGATATTATTTGAAGAAAAGTAAGTTTTTTTAGTCGTGATTCCACCACATTGCACGCGGAAGTACATATTACAGGTAGAAACTTAAGATGTGGAAGATTAACAACAAAGAATAATATTTAACTCAGTTAGCCTCTTTAAGCAAGCGTATGTCAGGGCAGATCAAATGTGAAATACTTTTTCTGGTCTTAAATGTACATTATATTTCATGTGTCATCATACATTTAGGCAAGAGANTGCTCGCTGGTTGTAGCGGAGTCCACTCTTCCTCCCTTACGTCTTGGCATCGTCTTCTACAGTGGAATTGCACGGGTGACCGATTATCATCAGAAAAGTGTAACGGTAACTGATTATACCCCAAGAGAAAGGTGTGTTTGTAAAGTCTGTACATTTATGTGTGGCCACACAATAAAATTAAGTTGATTCGACTAAATATATGTTTTTAATTTAATTTTGTTTTCTTCAACGGTGATAAATTCTCAACACAAGTGAGTATTTTGTTAGATAAATAAAATTATTGACCTTGATGTTTTTGTTTATTTGGTCAACAAAAATTATTTAAAAAAAGCAATTTTTTTGTTTGGCCATGTACAACCAAGAATTTGTTGATGGGAGCAAACATTTATGTCAGTGTAGTGATCACCATAAAAAAGTAATTCGGTGTTATCATTAACTGACATTAGAATTTATTATACTTTGTATAGTACGGAAAATTTGCCATACAGAGGGCTTATAATACAGAAAACCAGCTTTATAAATATGTGAATTTCAGCATACGTTTAACTTTTTCCTGAACAAATTAAGGAAAGATACCATGAATATATTAGAAACATTCTTGTCTTGTTTTCTCAAAATGCGCATCAATTTTATGGTGAAATTTATAATAGTTACCTAAAGTGAAAATATATTTCATAGTAGCGACATAATAAGACGCACTGTTTCTTGTTTCCTTAGAGTAAGAACGAAAGGTGAACTCTTTATGGTATACCGCCAAGAGCAGATGCAACATGACATCCAAGTAAATTGATGCATGCCAAAATATTTTTTGCGTTTAGAGCATTTCATTCTCTGCAGGTAATTACAATCTAAGAACTGGTTATTATGTTACTTGATCGATATGTGGCACATGAAAAAAAAAGTTATATCATTGATATTATTTGAAGAAAAGTAAGTTTTTTTAGTCGTGATTCCACCACATTGCACGCGGAAGTTCATATTACAGGCAGAAACTTAAGATGTGGAAGATTAACAACAAAGAATAATATTTAACTCAGTTAGCCTCTTTAAGCAAGCGTATGTCAGGGCACATCAAATGTGAAATACTTTTTCTGGTCTTAAATGTACATTATATTTCATGTGTCATCATACATTTAGGCAAGAGACTTTCGCACCTTGTGGAATTCTCAAAGACATTTATTTAAGCCATAAACAAACATTTTTTAATTTCGAAGAGACTAAATCAAATTTATGCAACATCCTCCTTGTTCAGCCATAACTCCACAATCTGGGCCGATTTCAGTCTCATCAAAAGAATCTAAGCTAAAATATTGGGTAAAACTGCAATAATAACCGATTCTTAAAATTGTCAAATAAAATACTAACACACAAAAAACGGAAAGGGCAACGAACTTTCTCATGGGTAGTCTTTCTAAACCATAATATTCCCAGTATGGTTGATAAAATATTGCCGATGTTTTAAAAATCACGTCAAATATAAGCATATTAACTCTACTGCAAAAAAACGTTTTCATCAGCAAAGGACAACAAAAAAAGTGTTGCCTATTTATACTGCAGAAAGTGTGATCACGAAGTTTCCCCGAAGAGAAGAGGTTGAGGAGAAGGGGGGAGATAAACAGTTTTTGACATTTAATAATTGATGATATCCGGCTTTACCCCAGTATACATCTCGTTTTACCTCACATTCTTATACAACTTGAAGCGTTTTAGGTGGTTTAACTGCATCTTGTGAGAATGTACCCGTATGTTCACACACAACCTCACAAACATGTATATATGTAAATTTTTATGAAATTGGCATTCGAAGACAGTTCCATGGCAGGGACACAGGTATATTACCAAATCTTGATAAGAAAACGTCAACAGCATGCTCTTGCATTCAACCTCTATGGCGGCCATCATGGCAGCCAGTACCAAAGTTTGCCAAAAATTTTGAATTTTTTCTAGAATGTGCCAATTTTATTTTAAAAAGATTTCCTAGTTTTTTTTTAAAAAGAAGAAGAACATATCATGGAGGCCATATTTGTTTCATATTACTCCCTGCGATAAACCCTACTTCCCATTAAATCGCCCGAGGCTATGAGCAGGGTCTCCTATTATTCATAGAAATTTATCAATAACTGTTTGCAGTACCAATACTGTGATTTAATACATGCATGTTTGGTTTTTATAATGGATATTGAACAAACTAATTATTATTCGTAAGAATTCATTAAATAATTTAACATTATCAATAAATTTGATTAAATACACACTGTAATTGGTGCCGAAGTGGAAGAGTGGCTAGACACACAGGTTCTGCCAGTGTAAAATAAATGATTCTTCAATAGCACTTAATATTTATTTGACAGGTTTAAATGATATATATTGAAGCATGAACTCTTAATTTGTGTAGTATATGCGCTGGTGTATAACTTTTTTACTCTAAAAGTTTTTCCAAAGTAAAATAAGTATTAAAAAAATGTATTCTTTAATATAACTTAATATTTGTGTTAGGTTAATGTAATGGATACTGAAGAACACTTGTATAGTATGTGATAGTTGGTGCATGCGCATAACTTGAACAGTATCTCAGGTTTAATAAATATTCATATGAAATTTTTAAAAACTATTGCAGTATATTAAAACACGAGATCTATATTTTATCATGCGTACATAATCTATATTGTATCATGAAATGCGCAATTTGTTATCTTTACTAGTTTGCTTCATGTGTGAGAACAAAGAAACGATTCTTCACATATAAAATTAATTCGAAGTAGCTATACCTTAGAAATAATACGAACTGATGTCATATGTAAATTTTTTTTATTTAACACTTTTGCTGCAGTAAAACATTCCAGACTCGTCATATGTAAAATGAATTTAATTAATTACTTTTCCTTTTTATTTAACATAGTTTTTTTGGGACATTAATGAATTTATTTTGATGATAGTAGATAAAAAATAATGTACAAACATATTTTAAAAAAAGACAATATACTTGGAATAAATATCTAAGTATCAAAAGTTACCTTCACTTACCAATTGCCTGTGCAAGGTCCTCCCGTTTACCATCTGCATGACAGAACCATGCAGATGAACAGGGCTTGGAACCAGCAGTATATTATTCCAACAACACTATCAATAAATATATTTAAATATATATATTGGTTACGTCATAGGTATATTGAACAGTTACGTCACGAAGCAGCAGGAGACGAAAATTGAAGCGAATTTTTCAGCAATGGGAAAACCTTATACGGACGGACACTACAGTGTGATACCAACGACACGGTGAGTGATGCCAACACACAGCGCGAAGGTCGGATTAAGAGAGAGAGAATAGCCAAATGTACACCAATATGACTATTACATATGCGGTAGAATGTTTGCAAACCATACATGACAAATCATAAAAAGTATAATGCAATAATCTAGCTTACAGTAAGGGGGAAAACGCACATTGCTTGACAAGCAGTTGCCGTCGAAGAATTTAGGAATATCTACACACATGTGTGCGACTCGAAGTTGAATACAGCGAGTGTAAATAACTGAAACACACGCAAAATAGTGATACAATTACTCAGTAGCGTGAGCTACAGAAAAATATTTACAAATGCACGACAAGGTGAAACCAATCACTCATCAGCATGAAATATATTTGGAAAAAGGAACACATGAATGGTTTACCTGTCAAGACAACTTGCATGTGCTCCAGTATATCTTCGAGAAAAAACATGGTCAGCACGTGCTGGTAACATGCCTGGCAAGTAAGATGAGCGCTTGCATGCGCTCCAGCCTGTTACCACCCAGTATACCTGGCAAGGAGAAGATTGCATATCTTGCATGAGCTACAGTACACTGAATCAGACTGCGCGGGCCAATAAATCGTATTCCTGGCAAGCCATCTGGACTTGCTTGTGTCCCGGTATACGGCAGGATATAAAAAAACTGATAATTTACTTGTCAGTATTAGTAAATGGCCTCTTGATTGAGCTACAGTAGAATATCAGTCAGAATACAAGACGAGCCTGCAACACACTTGCACGCGCTACAGCATGCTTATCGATATATATATATATATATATATATATATATGGCTACCAAATCCTTCTACAATGTGCGTGACAAGGGGGAATACGTTGACGCCTGTACGTGCTCCCGCACGTGCTGGAAGAAAAAGCACACTCTCTGGTGACATACATAACTATGTAGGCCCGACCCAGAGCTGATTTTCTTATAAGGCCTGATATCCATAGGGGGCAGTATGTACGCCATCATCTAGGACTTGTCTTTTGTCGTCCATCCACGAAAGAGACAGTTTGTTTGATTACTCCGTGTAAACTTCGTGGTGGTACGACCTAATACCTGCGACATTCTAATGCAGGGTGGTTCAAAAGGATGCGCCGATAATCGTCG
Source organism: Clitarchus hookeri (assembly GCA_002778355.1). Taxonomy (NCBI): domain Eukaryota; kingdom Metazoa; phylum Arthropoda; class Insecta; order Phasmatodea; family Phasmatidae; genus Clitarchus; species Clitarchus hookeri. Next base: position 48,752 of record NQII01008415.1, on the reverse strand, counting down.
AACGTTATCGTCTTTTCAACTACGCCTCTTCGTATCCCCTTCGTGCGTTTTCCCTTACGTATTCAGGAAGTGGTACACATACAGATTCGCTTTCATCCGATAAAATGTAATCATCTTATTAACCGCACACTGATCCTTGAACTTCCCAATCACCTTAGAATTGGAAGTCGAGTAACAAAGATGAGTGTTCGGGTAGCTGCTTTTGTCGAACTCCGACATGAGTGTCGGGTTAGTGGCGATTTCACTGCAAAAATTAGGACAGGCAATGTTCATAACACAGCTATCAGTTCTATGTAAAGAAGGTATACACTAACCCCATACAACGCTCGCATTGCATAGAAGTAAAATATATACATAAGTATTTTTGACACGTCGAGTACAACAAACCCAGCGTATATAAGCATGTCAAACACAATGCTCTCTTGTCGTAATTTGACTAGGGACAATGTCTCATCGTAAATAGTACTGCTTTGTAATGGAGGCTTTGCGATGAGTTTCTTCGTCCGATCTTCTCTACACATGAGTTCCATACGCGGTCATTTGCGCTTATACTTCATAAGTTTGCCATACATTGTGTTATTCATTGACTTGTTAAAGTCGTTCTTGAAAGCGTTTGTGGCCGCCTGACGTTTCGCCATATTCAAATCTATATAGGGCTTCAGCCACAACTTCTGCAGGAATTGAAGGACTCGGCAAACAGACTTCATTTGTAACCCATGACCTAATACTTACTTCAAAGTAATGTAATGTACGAGATAATGAAGCTAGCTCTTCAGATTCGTCATGAGATTCGTTTGTTTAGACCCTGGGGGACACTCGTTCACTGGCAATTAACACATGGTCATTTAAGCCCTATGCCAACTTATAAGCATAGATGGTTGTAATTTACAACCCGTTTAAGATGTAGTTGTCAAATTTGTAAGACACACATAAGCCCCGACATCGAAAATTATCACAAAGTCTTTTAAGTTCTATGTGTACTTATAATCATAGTTGTCGTTATTCCCGAACCATTTAAGATATAACCATCAAATTCATAACATAGACATAGTCCCCAGCAAGGAAAATTAACATATGTTCATTAAAACCCTATGGGAAATGGTCGACTTCAGGAGGTAGACATTGTGTGACAAGGGAGATGGCAAGAGGTCGATGTCGTGTGACTAGGGTGATGGTCGGAGTCGTGCGGCCCGGACCTGGGTGACGGCGAGTTGGGTTGGCATTGGGTTGCCGGACTTGGATAACGGTGAGTGGATTCGGCGTCGTCCAGCTAGACCTGGGTGATAGCGAGAGGGGTCGACGTCGTGCAGCTGAACATGGTGCACGGCATGCGTCGCTGAAAAAAAATTGTTAACTTTGGTACCACACAAATTATTAACAACAACAGGACCCGAAGGGTTACCTCAGAGTATTCCCAATAATACACAATGATAAAGGAGCCTAAAATGTTACGCAAGGCTCTCAAAACGGTCTCAACACTGTCGAAGCTGGTAGCCAATCCTAAAGGATGCTACCGTATACAACGTTAAAGGAGACTAAAAACGTTACTCACGGCTATCAAAAGTGTCTCATGATCGGAAGTCTATCATAAAGAACGATACCGTGCCCAACGTTTAAGGAGCCTTCCATGTTACACGAGGCTCTCGAAAGTGTCTAGTCATCGCCAGTCTATCATAAATAACACTTCCGCGTACAATGATAAAGAAAGCTTACATATTAAGCGAGGCTCACACACTACGATAAATGGACCTAACATGTTATTAGAAACTCTCGAAAGAGTCTTGGACGAAGCTGGTAGCCTATCATAAAGAACATTACCATAAACAACGATAAAGGGACCTATTATATTACGCGAGGCTCTCGAAAGTGATTCAGCACTGACGAAGCTGGTGGCCTGTCATAATGGATGCTGCCACACACAATGATAAAGCTACCTAATATGTTACGCGAGGCTCTCTTAAGAGTCTCGGACAAAACTGGTGGCCTTTCATAAAGATTGTTACCTAACACAACAATTGAGGGGCCAAACATGTTACGCGAGGTTCTCTTAAGTGTCTCGTTACAGAATAAGTTGGTAGCCCATAATAAAGGAGACTACTACACCCTCTCTAACCATTAGTCACCCAAGAGAGTCATCACAGTTACATTCTGATGTAAACAGCTGGGAAGAAATAATTGTAAAAGAAAAAAATATACAAATTCAATAATCTATTTTTATTTATTGTAATGTATGATACGAGCAACATATGCAGTACTGTATGTTAGGCGAATAACTATCAGTTTCAAAGTATGTTAACAATAAGGTCAACAGAACCATACAGGGATTCAAACTGACGTAACAAAAATTAAATGA
>NQII01008415.1:8893-46023 GCA_002778355.1 Clitarchus hookeri | reverse complement strand
TTTCCTGAATTTTCTTTGCTATAAACCTCACGGAGCCCGAGACCTTTCCAACGAATGCAAAACCGTGGAAATCGGTTCGTGCGTTCTGGAGTTATAGCGTCAGGAAGGAAAACCCGACTTATTTTTATATAGTAGATATATATATATTGGTTACGTCATAGGTATATTGAACAGTTACGTCACGAAGCAGCAGGAGACGAAAATTGAAGCGAATTTTTCAGCAATGGGAAAACCTTATACGGACGGACACTACAGTGTGATACCAACGACACGGTGTGTGATGCCAACACACAGCGCGAAGGTCGGATTAAGAGAGAGAGAATAGCCAAATGTACACCAATATGACTATTACATATGCGGTAGTATGTTTGCAAACCATACATGACAAATCATAAAAAGTATAATGCAATAATCTAGCATACAGTAAGGGGGAAAACGCTCATTGTTTGACAAGCAGTTGCCGTCGAAGAATTGAGGAATATCTACACACATGTGTGCGACTCGAAGTTGAATACAGCGAGTGTGAATAACTGAAACACACGCAAAATAGAGATACAATTACTCAGTAGCGTGAGCTACAGAACAATATTTACAAATGCACGACAAGGTGAAACCAATCACTCATCAGCATGAAATATATTTGGAAAAAGGAACACATGAATGGTTTACCTGTCAAGACAACTTGCATGTGCTCCAGTATATCTTCGAGAAAAAACATGGTCAGCACGTGCTGGTAACATGCCTGGCAAGTAAGATGAGCGCTTGCATGCGCCCCAGCGTGCTACCATCCAGTAAACCAGGCAAGGAGAAGATTGCATATCTTGCATGAACTGCAGTACACTGAATCAGACTGCGCGGGCCAATAAATCGTATTCCTGGCAAGCCATCTGGACTTGCTTGTGTCCCGGTATACGGCAGGATATAAAAAAACTGATATAAAATAAAATTTTTAAGAAAGCATCAACGTAAATAACATTAAGGATGCATAACTTACAAAAAACGATGATATGTAAATGCAAAAAAAAAAATTAGAGACAAAAATGATACATATATGTTATGATAACTGTAAAAAATTACTAATATGATAATAAAAAGGATCACTGTCAGTCTTACACAAGGGTCAGCAGCTCAAGTCATCGCTAACATGGAGAGCCCTTAACAACCAGACTTAGAATAAAAAATGTAAACTATCTACCACCGAAGTTAATGCAATGTTTCATTAAACGACTTGTAAACGTTGTGTCCCTTTGCTTGCTGCTAAACACAGCGTATGTAAACCAGTAGTCATGCAAGAGTCTCTGTCACTGATACATATCTATTTTGATGATTATATATTTAAAAAAATGTAAAGGTAAATAGTTATAAAATTCCACCTGGCGCTGCATATTGCACACGCAACTAACAATATACATTACATTAGACTGAAAAAAATTTCCTCTCGAAAACCTGATACTAGCATTCATAAAAATGAAAGAAAAGTAATTACTATCACCTACCAACAAGTATAGTACAAGTGACGAGCACTATACAGCACATCACGCGATGCTAGACAACACTGTGCGTCTGGCTAGCGTGATAGCCTTGGTATGAGCAGCAAAATAAATAGTAAAACAATCTTTCTCACTTTCATACTACGTCCGAGCTATGCTACAGGCACACACAAATATAACCAAGAAACGAACAAAATAGGTAACATTAGATTAAAGTAAAATACTATGACAGAGTCGTGAAGTATGGAGAACGATAAGGAAAACACTAGCACATAACATCGCAAACAGATATAAAATGTATAAAAATATCTTAAGTAAACAAGTTATAAGTACTTACCAACCCACCGGCGCAAATTGCACAAGTGTCAGATACTCTACGAGACTTTAGATAGTACGAGACAATATCAGACCATCCAGGTCAATACAACAGTCATTCCATCTTGGTTTTCTTACATTCGTTCTAAAAATCTAATAATAATAATAATACTTGCAAACGTACAAATGCACAAAAATTTGAAACCTCGCACTCATACATAACATTGACTTGAAATATTTATATATAGAATGGGGAAAAAGGAACTCATGATTGGTATACCTGGCAAGACTAATTGCATGTGCTCCAGTATACGTCTCAGAAAAAAAACGTGTACAGTACGTGCTGGTAACATGCCTGGCAAGTAAGATGAGCGCTTGCATGCGCTCCAGCCTGTTACCACCCAGTATACCTGGCAAGGAGAAGATTGCATCTCTTGCATGAGCTACAGTACACTGAATCAGACTGCGCGGGCCAATAAATAGTATACCTGGCAAGCCATCCGGCCTTGCATGTGCTCTTGTATACCGCAGGAAATAAAAAACTTATAATTTACCTGACAATGTTAGGAACTTGCGTATTGAACGAGCCGCAGTAGACTATCAGAAAGAATACATGACAAGCCTGCAACACACTTGCATGCGCTACAGCATGCTTATCGAGACATATAAATATGGCTACCAAAACCCTTAGCAATGTACGTGACAAGCGGAATACAACGACGCTTGTAAGTGCTCCCGTACACGCTGGGAGGAAAAGCACTCTATCCGGCGACAAACATAACTATGTACGCATAACAATCAAAAATACAAATAAAATAAAAATTACCAAAAATAAAAATTAATTTCTTTAACACAATAAATAGTAAGAAACTCGCATGAGCTTCGACGATGACAAACGCCATCGCCGAAGCGATGTTTTGTGTACATAGTTATGTTTGTCGCCGGATAGAGTGCTTTTCCTCCCAGCGTGTACGGGAGCACTTACAAGCGTCGTCGTATTCCGCTTGTCACGTACATTGCTAAGGGTTTTGGTAGCCATATTTATATGTCGCGATAAGCATGCTGTAGCGCATGCAAGTGTCTTGCAGGCTCGTCGTGTATTCTGACTGATAGTCTACTGTAGCTTCTTCAAGAGGCAAGTTCCTAACATTGTCAGGTAAATTATAAGTTTNTGATAGTCTACTGTAGCTTCTTCAAGAGGCAAGTTCCTAACATTGTCAGGTAAATTATAAGTTTTTTATTTCCTGCTGTATACTGGAGCACATGCAAGAGTGGGTGGCTTGCCAAGTATACTTTTTATTGGCCCGCGCAGTCTGATTCAGTACTGTATCTCATGCAAGAGATGCAATCTTCTCCTTGCCAGGTGTACTGGGTGGTAACAGGCTGGAGCGCATGCAAGCGCTCATCTTACTTGCCAGGCATGTTACCAGCACGTACTGTACATGTTTTTTTTCTCAGAGGTCTACTGGAGTTCATGCAAGTACACTTTTCCAGGTATACCAATTATGCGATCCTTTTTCCCCATACTATATATGTATTTATTTCATGCAAATTTTATGTATGGGTGCACGGTTTCAACTCGTCGTGCATTTGTTCGTTTGCAAGTAATATCAGAAAACTAAGGTGGAATGACTGTTTTACTAACCAGAAAGGTCTGGTCTCGAATACATTTTTTTATTCTAAGTCTGTTTGTAAAGGGCTATCCATGTTAGCTAAGACTTGAGCTTCTGGCCCTTGTGTAGGACAGACGATGATCGTTTATATTATCGTATAAGTATTTTTTTACAGTTATCACAACTATGTGTCACATGTATGTATCATATTTGTTTGAATTCATTTTAGCATTTACTTATGATAGTTTGCTGTAAGCTATCTATCCTAAATTTTACTAACGTATATTCTTCTTCTATGATGAGTAGGTTGTTAGATACCTCTGTGTCGGGGTACTAGGTTCGAATCTGTGTTTCTACGCATAGGTAAGTGTTCTGCACATCAAATTCAGCAATGTCGTCTGAATGTCATCGCGTCCCAAGCAGAGACTGTGTGACCTTGGAGCCTTACATAAGGCTCTCTCGGGTAATGATCTGTGTTATCCATTAAATTTGCCAAGAACTTCACGATGCTCACAAAGTCACCTGACTTTCTGAGCAGTTTCCAATATTCTCTAGCATATGACAACAGTCGTAGTCTATCCTTGTTTATGACTGACGATGATTGTTTATATTATTATAAATTTTTTTTACAGTAACTGGAACTATGTGTCTCATGTACGTATCATATTTGCTTATATATTGCGTTTTGCATATCTCAGTTTGTTGTAAGTTATCATTCCTGAATTATATTTTTACGTATATATGTTTTTGATATTTATTTGATTCGGAAATTATTGTTGGCTATGCTTAGGATATATATATATATATATATATATATATATATATATAGTAATTTTCGTTGCCAGTAGTGAGAACTTCTGTACGTATTCAACAAGCGACCCATCGATAGTGAACTGAGTTCAAAACTTGACAATTTACAAAACCATTAATTATATTTTAGACTTCTGACAAAATCTGGGTTTTTTCTCATTGGTGGAGGTGAACATAATATTAGAGAGTGTTAGGATAAATGACTAACAAAGAAACAATAAAAAAAATGGTACCATTCTTCACAGAATTGACATAATATAAATACATATACATATGTGATACCTTCTTGCCATATTCATCTTCCTTTGAACGAAACATTTATGTTTTCTTTTTTGGAAGAGGAACAATATCTGTTGTGAGCCTTCAAGCTGTCCTTATTCGAAATATACTGTACGACAGTTATCACATAGGTAGGGCTTGTAGACAGTAAAAATTTTAAATGTTGCTCTCTTGATGTAGTATGTCCAGCTGCTCTTACAGAATGTCTTTCCGCAATACTTGCACTTGCTTCCCGATGAACGACAAACATGTTCTTTGCATGTATTGTTATGTCTATACAGATTATCATTTCGGGTAAACACAGCATCACAGTTATCACAGTGGAATGACTAGTATGGTGGGAGAATATGCAATGACAACTTTCATGTCATCGTGAACTATAACGTATGCTAAAAGTATTTTTACAGGAGTTATATTGATTTTGTACTGCTTGCATCGAATTTTCAGGGCTCCTTGCTGTTGACCATATTATAGTTGGTAAGCCTTCAACCATAGATTTAATTTTTTTCATATTGTAGCAGAGTATACAATCCCAGTAAAAACATTGATACTGTGTTGGTTGTAGCATTTCTTCAGGGCTTCTCTCTGTTACAGAGTACACGCTCGTAGTATATTAATGTAGTCGAAACGTTCGGTTTTCCTCCACCATGCTATACAAAGGAATGACATTCGTTTCATATGATGTACGCTTGTGTACATACATATGTATACATATAAATATATTTAAAAATTATTTTTTTAAATTTTAATATAAGTTTGAATTAGTGTACAGTTGTGCGGACCTTATTGTTCACATACTTTACAAATGAAATTTCTTCACCTAACATACTATACTGCATATATTGCTCAAGTAATACGTCACAATATATATAGTTTGTTAAATGTACATACAAATTTGTTTTTTTTTTTTCGGTTTACATTAGCATGTAACTGTTATGACTCTCTTGTGTGACTAATGGTTAAAGATAGTTAGGTTTTTCCTTCACACAGAACTGACAAAAGTCATGGGATAGCAATATGCAAATATACAGATGGTAGAAGTATCGGGTACAAAATGTATAAATGGGCGGCGATTTGGTTGGCCTTTCATTTATTGTCGAGTGATTCACGTAAATAGGTTTCTGGTGTGATTATGGCCGCACGACGGCAAAATTAGAGACTTTGAACGCGGAATGGCAGTTGAAGCTCGACGCATGGGACATTTCATTTCGGAAATGGTTAGGGAATTCAACATTCTGAGATCCACAGTGTTAAGAGTGTGCCGTGAATACCTAATTTCAGGCATAACCTCCCACCATGGACAAACGCAGTCGCCAATCGCCTGCACTCAATGACTGAGGCCAGCGACATGTGCGCATAATGGTCAGTGTTAACAGACAAGCAACACTGCGTGAAATAACCGCAGGAATCAATAAGGGATGCGCGACGTACGTGATCATTAGAACAGTGTGGCAAACTTTGTCTGTACAGGGTTATGCCAGCAGAACACCGACTCGAATGCCTTTACTAACAGAAGGACATCGCTTGCAGTGCCTCTCCTGGGATCGTGACCATATAGGTTGGTCCCTAGATGACTGGAAAACCGAGGTTTGGTAAGATGACTCCTGATTCAGTTGGTAAGAGCTGATAGTAGGGTTCGAGTGTGGCGCAGAACCCACGTATTCTTGAGCCTATGTTGTAAACAAGGCACTGCGCAATCTGGCGGTGGCTCCGTAACGGTGAGGGCTGTTTTCACATGGAATGGACTGAGTCCTCTGGTCCAACTGAACAGATCATTGACTGGAAAGGGGTATGTTCAGATACTTGGGGACCACTTTCAGCCATTCATGGATATCATGTACCCAAATAACGATGGAATTTTTATGGAGGACCTTGCACCATGTCAAGGGGCCACAACTGTTCGTGATTGGTTTGAAGAACATACTGGACAAATCCAGCGAATGATTTGGCCACCAATATCTCCTGACATGAATCCCATCGAACACTTATGGGACATAATCGAGAGGTCAGTTCGTGCACAAACTCATGCACCGGCAACACTTTCGCAATTATGTACGTCTATAGATGCAGCATCACTCAATTTTTCTGCCGGGAAATTCCAACGACTTGTTGAGTCCATTCAATAAAGAGTTACCGCACTTTGCCGGGCAAAATAAGGTCCGACACGATATTAGGAGGTATCCCATGACTTTTTTTGCCTCAGTGTATAATGAGTTACCAACTTCGTTGTGTAACGAGATATTTTTGAGACCCTCCCGTATCACATTATGCCCCTTTATCGTTGTGTAAAGGTAACGATCTTTANTTGTAACGAGATATTTTTGAGACCCTCCCGTATCACATTATGCCCCTTTATCGTTGTGTAAAGGTAACGATCTTTATGATAGGCTACCAGTTTCGTCCGAGACTCTTTCGAGAGCCTCGCATAATATGTTAGGTATCTATATCATTGTGTGTGTCAGCATCCGCAATGATAGGCCACCAGTTTCATCATCAGTGCTGAGATACATCCGAGAGCCTCGCGTAATATTTTAGGTACTTTTATCGTTGTGTATGTTAACGTTCTTTATGANATAGGCCACCAGTTTCATCATCAGTGCTGAGATACATCCGAGAGCCTCGCGTAATATTTTAGGTCCTTTTATCATTGTGTATGTTAACGTTCTTTATGCTAGGCTACCAGCATCGTCCTAGACTCTTTCGAGAGTCTCGCATAACATTTTAGGTCCCTTTATCGTTGTGTGTGAGCCTAATGTATTATATTAGGTTCCTTTATCATTGTGCACAGTAGTGTTATTTATGATAGACTGTCGATGACAAGACACTTGCCTGCCGTATACGAGGTTCAGAAGCACGACATCGATCCTGCTTGCTTTCATCCCAGTCTAGCCAAACAACGCCAACCCCGCTCGCTGTTACACAAGTTCAGCCAAACGATTCTGACCCCATTCGCCATCACCCAGGTCCGGCAGCACGATGCAGGCTCCGCTCACTCTCACCCAGGTCTGGCCACACGACTCCGACTGTCACCCCTATCACACCATGTCGACCTCCTGACATCACGTAGTTTTTTTAGGGCTTAAATTACCATATGATAATTTTCCTTGCTGGGGGCGATGACTTTGTTATGAATTTTACTGTTTTACCTTCAACTTTTCGATAATTACAACTATGCTTATAAGTTCGCGTAGGGCATAAATTACTCTGTGATAATTTTCGATGTCGGAGGTTATGTGTATGTTACAAATATGACGACTACATCATAAACGGGTGACAAATTACAACCAACTATGGTTTTAAGTTCACAAAGGGCTTAAATGACCATGTGTTAATTGCCAGTGAACGAGTGACCCCGGGGTCCAAACAAACGATACTCGTGACGACTCTGAAGAGCAAGTTTCATTATATCGTAGATTATGTTTGTTTGATGTAAATATTGGGTTATGGGTTACAAATGAAGGCTGTTCACCAAGTCCTTTAATTTCTGCAGATGCCGTGGCTGAAGCCTTACATAGATTTTAATAAGGCGAAACGTCAGTCAGCCACGAACGCTTTCGAGAAGGAGTTTTGCAAGATAATGAATAATGCAACGTATGGCAAACTTAAGTAGAATAAGCGCAAACGACAGCGTATGGAACTCATGTGTAGAGAAGTTCGGGCGAAGAAACACTTCGCAAAGCCTGCATTTCAATGCAGGCCAATTTACAATGAGACAATGTCTCTAGTCAAATAACGTCAAGAGAGCATTGTGTCTGACAAGTCCATATACGCTGGGTTTGCCGTAATCGACCTGTCAAAAACACTTATACATAGATTTTACTACGATGTAATGCGAGCATTGTATAGGGTCAGTGTAAACCTACTTTACATGAATACTTATAGTTTTTTATGGAGTATTCTTGCCCGGATTTTTACAGTGATATCGCCATAAACATGACACTCATGTCGGAATTCGACACAAGCGGCTACCCGAACACTCATCTTTGTTACTCGCCTACCAATTCTAAGGTGATTGGGAAGTTTAATGATGAGTGTGCAGGTAATGCTATAATTGATTTTGTTGGGTTGAGGTCAAAAATGTATGCGTAGCGCTACCTGAACGGTATGAAAAAGCGCGAATTGAATACAAATGTGTGTAGTTGAAAAGACGTTAACGTTTGCTGAGTATCAGCGCATCCTTTGTCCCAGCGTTGCATGAGAGTGCATGTCACAGGTATTAGGTTGTACCACCACGAAATTTACACGGAGCAATCAAACAAACTGTTTCTTTCGTGGATGGACGACAAAAGACAATTTCTGGATTGTGGCTTACATACCGTCTCCTATAGCTATCAGGCCTGATATGAAAATGAGTTCTGGGTCAGGCCTACAGAGTTGTATATGTCGCCGCCAGAGATAGTGCTTTTTCCTCCGGCATGTAAGGGGGCCCGTACAGGCGTCTTCGTATTCCCCTTGTCTCGCACATTGTCTAGAGTTATGGTAGCCTTATTTAAATATCTTGATAAGCATGCTGAAGCACGTGCAAGTGTATTGCAGGTTTGTCAGGTATGCTGGTTGATAGCCTACTGTAGCCCGTTCAAGAGGCAAGTTCCTAACATTGACAGGTAAATTATCAGTTTTTTATTTCCTGCAGTATACTGGAGCACATGCAAGACCGGAATGGGTTGTCAGGTATATTATTTATAGGCCTACGCAGTCTGATTCAGTGTACTGTAGTTCATGCAAGATATGCAATCTTCTCCTTGCCTGGTTTACTGGGAGATAGCACTTTGGAGCGTATGAGCGCTCATCTTACTTGTCATGCATGTCACCAGCACATACTGTACGTTTTTTCTCGAAGGTATACTGGAGCACATGCAAGTAGTCTTGCCAGGTAAACCATTCATGCGTTCCTTTTTCCAAATGTATGTCATGCTGATGAGTGCAAGTTTTCAACTTGTCATGCATTTGTAATAATTATTCTGTAGCTCACGCTACTGTGTTATTTAATCTCTTTTTTGCGTGTATTTCAATTACACATAGTTCCTGTAATCCACTTCTTTTGACACACATGTGGGTAGATATTGCTAAAGTCCTCGTTGGCAACAGCTTGTCAAGCATACTTGCGTTTCCTTCCTTTCTTTATGCTAGATTATAGCATTCTACTTAATATGATTTGTAATGTATGGTTTGCATCCATACTACCGCAAATGTAATAATCATATCGATGTACATTGGGCTATTTTCTCTGTCTTAATCCCACCATCACACTTTGTGTTTCTATCACACATCGTGTCGTTGATATTACACTGTAGTGTCCGTCTGTATTTTGTTTTACCATTGCTGAAGCTTTCGCTTCAATTGTCTTATCCTGCTGATTCACAACCTACCTGTTCAATATAGCTTTGACGATACATATATATATATTATATATGTAATGATGGTGTTGTAGGATTATTGTACTGCCGGTTCCAAGTAGGGGGTCCATCTGCATGGTTATGTCATGCAGATGGTAAACGGGAGGACGTAGCAGCAGCAACTGGTAAGTAAAGGTAACTTGTGATACTGAGGAAATTATTCCAAGTATATTTACGTTTTTAAAATATGTTTGTACTTTATTTTATATCTACTATCAGCAAAATAAATTCATCAAAGTTCCAAAAAAAATGTATGTAAATAAAAAGTATAGGTAAAGTATTTAAATAAATTCAATTAAATATGCAGATACTGGAATTCATTGCTACAGGAAAAGTGTTTAGTAAAAAAAAATTACATATGAAATATGTGTGCATTTTTTTGATCTATTGCTTCTTCCAATTAATTTTACATGTAAAAAATTCGTTTCAATGGTTTCATACAAAATAAAACTTGTAAAGAATACTAGTGTCCAGTTTGTGCTTCAATATACATTTGGAAGCCAAAAAAACCAGTATAGGCGTGCGTATGCAAATAACAGAGGTATGGTACCAATCATAGTAACGCGATGCCTTTGTCAGCGTCTATATGAGACAACAAGCGTTTGGCCAAGTTGCTAGATCAGTACTGCTGCTACAATGTCAGGTTATCAAGATTTAATTGAGTTTTAACGTGGTGTCATAGTTGGCGCACGAGATATGTGACATAGCCTCTCCGAGGTAGCGATAAAATTAGTTTTTTCGCGTACGACCATTTCACCAGTGTACCGTGAATATCGAGAATCCGGTAAAACATCAAATCTTCGACATCGTTTAGGTCGGAAATAAGATCTAGAGCCAACGGGACAAACGACGACTGACGAACGAGAATCATTTAACGTGACAGTTGTACTACCCTTTTTCAAATTCGTGAAGATTTCAATTCTGGGGTTAAGGCATTTATTAAAAAAGTGGTGGCCATATTGACATTATATTAACGTAGGTATGTTACGTCTACTAAATTTAACAAAACAATTGTCAAATATTTTTTGTATGCTGAGAGTATTTATTATACAGAAAGGGAGTATAAAAGTATTCCCCAACTTTGAAGGTCTATAATATCAAAAACAAACAACCTACAATCTTAAATGACCAATCAAAAGAACCGTGCGACCGTGAAATTTGATAACCATTCACTCATAATTGCTTCATGTGACCACCACTAGCGGACCGAACGAAATATACACGAAAATCAAACTCGTTCCACAATCTTATCAGCTTGTCAAGTGTTACGGTTTGGATGGCGTTCGTAATTCTCGTTTTGAGGTCGTCAATGTGAGCTTGCAATGGTAGACGAAACACCTGATCGTCTATGTACCCCCATAGAAAAAAAACGCAATGGGTAAAATCCGGGGTTCTTGGGGGCCAGTAATAAAGAGCCTAGTTACCAGCTGCTCCTCGACCAATCCAGCGATGCGGAAACGTCTCGTTCAGGTATCTGCGAGCAGCTAGGTGCCAATGGGGTGACGCACCATCCTACTGGAAAATGAATCCCTCCCCGCTTCATCTAACTGATGAAACAACTACTCTGAAAGCATGTACAAATAAGAGATTCCAATAGCATTGGGCTCGTGAAAAAAAGTCCCGAAAATAGTGTCTTTGGATACAGCACAAAAAACTCTCACTTTGGGGGAAGCGTGCTCCTGTTCAGTGGTTTCATGTGAAGTCTCCTAATACCACATCCTTACATTGTGCCAGTTNCTTTGGGGGAAGCGTGCTCCTGTTCAGTGGTTTCATGTGAAGTCTCCTAATACCACATCCTTACATTGTGCCAGTTCACCTAGCCATTTTAATGGACCATCGCTTCATCGCTACAATCCAGCTTAGACATGAAGACATCGTCTACCTCGTTCTGGGCAAGAACAAACGCTCAGAAATGACGTATCAGTTATTTAACCCTTTCGGTAAGAACTTGCACAAGCTGAAACCTGTATGGTTTATACAGCAATCGCTTTTGCATCAAAGTCCATACCACTGATTGGGGGATTTGCATTTTCTGGTAGCTTGTCGAGTTGATTTTTCTGGGACAGCGAACGAACGCTTGTTGAATCCGTTGCACATTCTCTTCGGACACATGTGGCCGCACGGAACTTTTGCCTTTGCAAAGGCACCCTGTGTCATGGAACTAACGAAACCAACGTATCGTACTCCACCACTGAGGAGGACGACGTCCGTATTTGCGACGGAATTCGCGTTGAACGGTCGTAAACGATTGACATTTAGCAAACTGAATAACACAGAACGCCTTCTGTTTATTCGTCACCGGCTTGATTCGGACTAACACACAACGCACACTAAATATGCGACGACAGAAGCTCCCAGCATCATCTTTCGGCACTTTAAAAAACATCAGACCAGCCTCTTCTCATTGACATGTCGAATGCAAGCTATCTTCCCCCTCATCACCTCAAAAAAAGCGTTACGAACGCCATCCAAACCGTAAAAACGGATATGCTGATAAGTGTGTGGAACGACTTCGATTATCGCATAGATGTCGTTCGGGTCACTCATTCTGGTCACATTGAACCTTTGAGAATGTATGGTAATCAAACTTCACGATTTCACTGCTCTCTTGATTGGTCATTCAAGGTTGTTGGTTGTTTGGTTATGATATTATAGACCTTCAAAAATGGGGTATTATTTTATACTTAACCTGCACTTCTACAAAGTTCCCTTTCTATTTTTTATGAATAGTTATCAACTGTATTGCTAAGATTTCACACACAGATATGCATACATCCGTTACTAATCGCTCCATCTTCATGACTGAAACTTGTACTATGTAATTATTTGCCATCTTTCACACCCATGGGGCGTTAACAACGGGAGTATAGGTTGCTTGAAGGCGTGAATCCACACGTGTGGGCCACGTCCTCCAAGTAAACCCGGCTTTAACAACATTCACCATGACCCAACCTGGCGGGACCGCTTCCTATGGCATTGTAGCGCTTACCTTAATGGATCAATGGACATGGACTGCGATATTTGATCAATACTTGCCGCACAGTGGAGGGAAGACTGGCAATTTGAATGCAAGTCTTATATCAATAAATGCATTTTATTCAGATACGAAAGTAATTCAGAAGATTGGTTTCCTAGTCATTACTTGCACTAAGTAACGAGTCGATACAGATGCACAACACACGTAGACCAACAAACTTAAGAATACATGTATTCGCATCCGCATACATTGTATCAAAGAACAAAATTATGATTGAAACTCTTCACATTAGGCATTTTACAGCATGTATTTTATGTATTTACCATCGACAGCAACACAGGTATGTAACGCACACGTAGTGAGTGACGAGAGGCCTGAAGTGTTTCTGAATTAATGCAGTTTCAAACTGCCACAATGCGTTTCTGTATGGCATCTGGCGTCGTAGGAACTACGTTGTTCATCCTATCTAGAGGTCAAGGTTGGCGGGTGACACCTGGCTATCTTAGAACATAGCCACATCATCTCGTCTAACACTTTCCTCGCCACCAAAGCCAAAAGCACAAGACAACCTCTATAACCTAAACCACACATCACTGTGTATATAGAGCGGTATGCCTTCCAGAAATACCAAATAGGTGTCTCTGAGGTAATGGGTGCAAGTACCGCTGGTCAGTATTCTTGAAAGGAGTATGCTCATGTGACCTGGTCTACTACGAGTCCATACCACACGTTCACGATCCACTGTCGTTGGTGCTCTACGCGCTGTAACCAATATGGACTCTCTATCGCCCAGTAGTGCATATTCCATACATTTAGGCACCCATGGTTTGTAAAGGTGGTTCATCGGTAGGTTGTATGTTCCTCAGAGACATTCTGTCATCCCTTATAAACATCAGAGCCAACCTACCCAAGTAGCTAGCAACACGCATGTAACCGTTGGCCAACTGTTGGCAGTAGTGTCAAACGTTCGTATTTATAAAAAGCTTAATTTGTTATATAGCTGACAATCATTTTATATAAATAAAGGCGTCAATATCTATTTTCTTAATAATCGTACTGGGGGCCGATGCTCTCATAATGATTGCTAGAATTTAACGAAGGCCCCTCAAGCAGACGAAAAACGAAATGCTAACTGTTACTTACTGCTTGAAAAATATTAGTGGCATGTTTATGGGCCATTTACAGCTGACCAACTTTTACTTGCAGCTGGGAAAATATTAGCTGCAATCTAACGGTTCATTTACGACATGCAAAATGTTGTTTACTGCTGGGGACATACAACCAGCAAACTTGTTGGCCACTCAAGGTTTACCAAATGTTACTTACTGCCGCGAATGTATTAGTAGCATGCAAATGGGCCACTTATGTCCTGCCGACTGTAGTTTACTTCTGGTGACGTACAAGCACCAAAACTGTGGGCCACTCATCGCATTCCAACTGTTCTTACTGCCGCGGATATATTAGTAGCATCTTATCGGCCACGTATGGCTTGCCAAATGTTCTTTTTTGCTGGGAACATAACCGCAGCATACTTACTTACGAGCCTATTGTGGTTTGCTAACTGTTGTGTATTAAAAAAGGAATTTTAACAGCCAGATTATTTGCTACTTATTGTATGCCAACTGTTGCTGCTTAGGACATATAAAAAAAATTTAATACGCTATTTATGGCATACCGACTATATAATGCTGTGCAATAGCAAATAGCATATGTTAATTCATTTCATTACGTATTTCATGCTTATTAGAAGTATCATTATCGTGTGACATTGGCAATACGCAAAAGTTGATTTTAGACTGGAAACCTGCAAAGCATTAAACGTAAAAAAAATTGTTATTTTACAAGTTCATTTCTCCTAAGAGTTACATAATACAGAAAGGCTAATCTTAAAAAAAAAAAAGAATGAACAGTATTGACATGTGATGCTAACATAAATTGTGTATATTGCAAAACCAATAATACATCTTGTTTGTGTAGAAAGCATTCAGTTTAACCAAAGAAAAATTTACATTATTACATAGTAGAGTAGTTGCTAGCATTCTAAAATATCAAAGAAAGGTCTGTGAGTTCAATTCCAGGTTCTACCAAAAAAACATACTTACTGTTAAATAATGCTGATGATAACATAAATGAATAATGTAACTAAATAAGTTTTATTTGAGTCCAGAATATACATATATTTAAAGCTTTGAAAATACATGGCAAGCTGCTTCTATGTGAGCCACAAGTGGCCAATAACTGGGTTGTAAGTGAATAGCTGAGCTACCAGTAGTCAGTAGATGGGTAACATGTGGCTTGTCAAGAGTTGACCGACGACATGTGGTTAACTTGCAGCAGGCCAGATGCAGAAAGTGGGCCTGCTGCCACACATGTCCTACTGATGCTGCTGGCATGCTTGGGGTACCAGTGTTAACGCAGAAGCGGGCTGGTTATGGGCAGATTGTATTTTGTTACATGGACGATGTCGGAACAATGACCCAGATGCGGTCAACTGCAAATATAAATCAAGAGGCATCATGTGGGCCACAAGTAATCTGTGGGTGCATTACTGTGGTTGACTGACGGTTAACTTATTAATGAAACTATCTGTGGGCTGATCGTGTACAAGAAGGTTTACACAAGTGTGCCAACTGACTTTTACTGCCTGGGTAGAAAAGTGAAAACACTGCGGTAAATCACCTTCGTTTAAGGCCTGAAGAATAGACACGTGATACAGATGGAATTTCCGTTGGCGCAGAATGCGTAGCACACTTATTTTACTTATTACAATTTACCTGGAAAGGTATTACGTGACCACTTGGGGGTTCGCATCGACAAGTGCCAACTCTTCATGTTCTTGTGTCTCGCCTGTAGCAATCATTCGTTACATTCGTATTGTGAAATTCTAATGACCTCATGTCATGAGGCATATGCTAATTATTAGTATCGTTTGCGGTAAGGTAGTGGTCCGGTTAGGATACATTTCACCATAACTTTGGACGTCATTCCTCTGCATTTCTGCCCCACTCGCCGTTAATAAGTAGAGCGTCCAGTTTTGTCACATTCGTGGTATTCATTGTGTACGCAAAGTCACACCCTGACGCACCACATACTACAACATATTACGGGACTGGTGTTACACTTGTATAGGAAGTGGTCCCTATATGATGAGTCACAGCGAGTGTTGTTTACTTAAAGCAATGAGTGCAGGTCCACTGTCCCGTGATACCGGCCCTCCTTACTTCATCATATTTGGACTTGATTTCCTAATGTTTCTGGATTACTTTCCATTGCAGATGCTATATAACTGAATTATTTTTTGCACGTACTTTCAGATGTCTCTGAAATTAATGTATGATTCCAGTAAAAAAATCATATGTGGTTAAATTTCTCAGCCCATACCGGTGTTATGAAGTCACTATACGGTAAATAACTCGTCTCTGTAGGTACTATTTCTTTTAGCAAAAACCGCATTTCCTGATTTGCAAACGTTATGGAATTTATGGGCGTGTACACGGTAGGTGGACCACCTTGTTTGTGTTTGTTCACATATTGTATGACTTGTGGGAGTAAAACTGAATTTCTCTATATAATTTACTAAACATCATTCCAGAGTTCTTTAATATGGTTTGTTTTTACGAGAATGCAAAAGCTAGCCACATAATTTAACTGATTTCATTGTATTCCTATTTCAAAAAAATTAAATATTATGCTGTTGCGACGCCATATTTGGGCTATGTTTCTGCACGTGAATGACATTTTCTTGGAATTGGGACTTGTGGTATGAGAATTTGAAGACAAAACTAATAGTTAAAAATTTACATTATTGTTTAATGACACGTCATATTTCACATTTTATTAAAATTACAACATTGTACATAGTATAATACCTCTAAAAGTAAACCAGAATAAATGTATCGTATGTTAATAGCTCATTAATGTATCTATATGTATATACATACATATACATACTTGTGTATGTGTTAAACTACAATCACTCTGTAATTATCATTTGAAAATTTACCTTTAATCCCCACAAACATAAATTAATTGAATAAGTAATAAAAGAAAGCTGCGTAAATTTTAAGCACACTGCTTACCCCAGTCCTTCCTGCGAAATTTCTGCGGGTAAAGAAAAATCAACTTTTATCTTCAGAACATTATGCACTATCGCATAAGACAAAAATTCATCTATTCCATTTGCCACTAAACGGATTGGTAGGTAACACAAGTAGCTAACAACAAGCGATAAACAATTGGCCCTAACTGTTGGCAGTGGTAACCAACGCTTACATTTATCGCTGTCACCATTTATCATATAGTTGACAAACAGGTCATATAAATTTAAGTGACATTACTTTTTTTTAACAGATGCCCTAAAAGCAGGCGGTAAAATATGCCAACTATAACTTACTGTTGGGAATATATAATCAAAAACTAATGGACCGTTTATGATATGCTTCCTATTGGGGATATAATATCAGCAATCTTAGGCGTCATATCTGGCATTCCAATTTCAGCCTAAATTATCAGCAAGATTGTGGGTAATTTAAGGCATGCCAAATATATAATGTTTTTGAATAGAAAAAAGCTGACGTAACAAAATTTTTTATTTTTATTTAATGCAATAAGAAGAAATAATTCTTACACTAGAAACCTGTATTTTAAATACCACCTGAAATTAGCACAAAACTAAAATTATAGCATTTTAAACAAAAATCATAAATCCCGGTATCGATTTGTGATACTTACCTAAACTGGTTCAATAGCAGTGTTAGTAATGCAACTTTGTGTGTAAAAATAATTCACATTTAATTAAAACGGTTTAGACTTATATATGGTAGATTATTTTGTTACTTTATAGTCTGGTAAATTAAAGGGGTGTGAGTCCAACTCGATGTTCTTCCGATTAAATTGACCATTTTTTAAATAATGCTAAATATGAAATGCATGTCGATAGGAAATTAGNACTCGATGTTCTTCCGATTAAATTGACCATTTTTTAAATAATGCTAAATATGAAATGCATGTCGATAGGAAATTAGAAATTTTTATTTGGGCTAAACAAAATAATTATTTTCGTTTTGACAGTTCATAGAAAGCTCGTTTTAATTGGGCCACAAGTGATCCACTTATGCTGGGTTATAAGTGGCAAATAGCCGGGCTATAATTGGTTAATAGNTGGCAGTGGTAACCAACGCTTACATTTATCGCTGTCACCATTTATCATATAGTTGACAAACAGGTCATATAAATTTTAGTGACATTACTTTTTTTTTAACAGATGCCCTAAAATCAGGCGGTAAAATATGCCAACTATAACTTACTGTTGGGAATATATTATCAAAAACTAATGGACCGTTTATGATATGCTTCCTATTGGGGACATAATATCAGCAATCTTAGGCGTCATATCTGGCATTCCAATTTCTGCCTAAATTATCAGCAAGCTTGTGGGTAATTTAAGGCATGCCAAATATATAATGTTTTTGAATAGAAAAAAGCAGATGTAAAAATTTTTTTTATTTTTATTTATTCAATAAGATGAAATAATTCTTACACTATAAACCTGCATTTTAAATAACACCTGAAATTAGCACAAAACTAAAATTATAGCATTTTAAACAAAAATTATAAATCCCGGTATCGATTTGTGATACTTACCTAAACTGGTTCAATAGCAGTGTTAGTAATGCAACTTTGTGTGTAAAAATAATTCACATTTAATTAAAACGGTTTAGACTTATATATGGTATATTATTTTGTTACTTTATAGTCTGGTAAATTAAAGGGGTGTGAGTCCATCTCGATGTTCTTCCGATTAAATTGACCATTTTTTAAATAATGCTAAATATGAAATGCATGTCGATAGGAAATTAGTAATTTTTATCTGGGCTAAACAAAATAATTATTTTCGTTTTGACAGTTCATAGAAAGCTCGTTTTAATTGGGCCACAAGTGATCCACTTATGCTGGGTTATAAGTGGCAAATAGCCGGGCTATAATTGGTTAATAGCTGAGTCACAAGTGGCTTGCCAACAATTAACTCGTGTCACTTGGTTAGCTTATAGCAAACCATAAGCATTAATCTAGAGATTCACTGCTGCACATTCATGGCCCACTGATAGTGCTAGCATACTTGGACTGCAATTGGCTAAACATAATACTTCCGTTTATGGCTATATTGTATTTGGATAAATGGAAGTTGTCAGAACAGTGACCCACATGTAACCACANATAATACTTCCGTTTATGGCTATATTGTATTTGGATAAATGGAAGTTGTCAGAACAGTGACCCACATGTAACCACAATGTTCAAGAGGCGACAATAACCAGTCAGCAATTAGAAGTTATTGTTATGTTAGAAGGTTGGCACCCATGCAGAATGGAGATGTTATCATTTGGGAGAAGGTATGGATACACCCAAATCTGTCTGGGTCAGCATTTTGGTGATGATGTAAGAGGGAAGCAACAATGTTTACATTATCTATAGGCGGCTGTTGATCATAAATAAATCTGTAACAATATGGCCTTTGTATTAACATTATCGAAAATATATTTCATTCCTTCGCTTTCCCATTGAAACGCATGAGGATTAGAGATATGAGTTGTTTATATTCGATAATTGAATGGATAGAAGTGAGGTAGACGGGATATTTGACTGATACTTGGACCTTAAAATTGTAGAAAGAGGAAAAAAAAACTACAAAAGTTATGGGATAAAGGAGCATGCCTGATGTTTGTGAGATGGCGCATATGCTACTAGCCCGGTCTGTTGCCTTTCACCTACAGGTCGTTTTGCGATGGGTTAAACATTTAGGGNCGCATATGCTACTCGCCCGGTCTGTTGCCGTTCACCTACAGGTCGTTCCGCGATGGGTTAAACATTTAGGGAGCATGAGGGAACTCACGTGGCCAGGCATCTGCTGGTCACTGTACGATCGCATAAAGAAACACATGCTTTCAGATTGCATTTATTTTTCGCAGGTGCCAATCACAAAGGTACATGACCTCATCTCGCGAGATGTGCATGCTGTTCACAGTCGCCTTTAGGGAGAGCAGATAATAATGATGAATTTGAAGGTGGTGCAGTCAGTTTAAAAAATATCGCGTGCAGCGACAGGCGTGGCGCTTCTTCATTCTGGGTGACTTGCCGTTTCTGTTTCCGAAGTCGTAGCTGCTGTCATCTGAAGAAGAGGAAGATGTGTGAACTGGAGTCGCAGGCCATGTATATGTTTAATGGATAGAGGATGAGTTAAAAAAACACTGACAAAGTACGACTACGTTTTTCTTAAACTCTGAAAATCAAAACACTTGAAACTGCACCAAATCTGTTCATGTGATGCAGATCTGATGAAACTGTTCCAAATGATGAAATAACATTTTGATCATTTTAGGTGCTTGTGTTCAGATATTAAACAGTGTTTTCTACTGATTCTTTGTGAATTGCTCTGGCTTGGCAGTTAAACCTCAGTGCATTTCTTGATTCACCAGTAGATAACCGCTCATAAATTAAGATTCGGCCAAATAAACTCAATAATTAAAATCGCTGATTTGAATTTATAGTGTACGAAACTAAACACTGTAACTTCTACCCAATTTAACGGCTAGAATGATTCCTAAGCACATTACAATCTCTAGGAACTTTAGGTTTAACCCTAATTTATTGTTAACATAACANCGTATTTCTTAAACTCTGAAAATCAAAACACTTGAAACTGCACCAAATCTGTTCATGTGATGCAGATCTGATGAAAATGTTCCAAATGATGAAATAACTTTTTGATCATTTTAGGTGCTTGTATTCAGATATTAAACAGTGTTTTCTACTGATTCTTTGTGAATTGCACTGACTTGGCAGTTAAACCTCAGTGCATTTCTTGATTCACCAGTAGATAACACCTCATAAATTAAGATTCGGCCAAATAAACTCAATAATTAAAATCGCTGATTTGAATTTATCGTGTACGAAACTAAACACTGTAATTCAAAATCTTTTACCCAATTTAAAGGCTAGAATGATTCCTAAGCACATTACGCTCTCTAGGAACTTTAGCTTTAACCCTAATTTATTGTTAACATAACACAATCTAATTAAAATGTAATAAGTACATCCTGGATGATATGCAGTTGAACGAATATCTGTTAACACAGCAAAACACGTTGCTGTCATCAAATTTTGTCACATAAAATAAAAGGGTTGCAACTCTATTGTCGCATAAAATTTCGTAGTGCCGAAGCTTAACTGCTTTACGAATAACGGATTATTATTCAGCATGTTAAAAATACCGAAAATATTTTTTTTTATCATCACTCTGGAGCCTACAGTTATCGATAACATTGTGCGAAAAATTTCGAAGCTATTAACTGACTGCACAAATTTCTTGAAACCGGTGGTAGCACAAGATGACGTCCTGCCAATAATATTGGGAAAATTTATAATCCGTCATTAAAACCGGTTAATCTGTGGCATTCCGTACCGTAAGTAAAACATTTTACAGCACTTATTTCCTCTACGACCAAATTTGATGGAAGCGACAGGTTTTGCAGTGGTTACAGATACTCGTTCAACTAAACATTATTCTGGAAGATTTTGTCCATGTCAAATATGTTATTTCACATTTACAAAAACATGTGTTATAGCTACAATTTCCAGGGTGCGTGCCGTCCTTTCAAAGCACAGTCAACATAGGTTGCATTGCTTGTGACATTTTTTTTCATAACAGCGAAGTTTGTAAATGTTTTTTCCGACTTATCCTTTCTATTATATCATGTATACTACTTGTTAAAAGTGCGAAAGTACCATTTGAAATTCAAATGCAAACTTTGCACTTCCAGAATTTTCTTGGGAAAAGTATTTTCCTCTATAGTGGAAAGGATTTTTTGTTTCGCGATTTACTAACAAATAGTTACATTATCTGTAAAGAATAATTTTGTCTTCAGCAAATACCAGACCTGTCTGACTGATTTCATTTTCTACAATATATTTATTTTTTCGCTACTGTTTTGGTGTCTGCCATAAAGAATATATTTGATATGGTGTAA
This sequence comes from Clitarchus hookeri, assembly GCA_002778355.1. Taxonomy (NCBI): domain Eukaryota; kingdom Metazoa; phylum Arthropoda; class Insecta; order Phasmatodea; family Phasmatidae; genus Clitarchus; species Clitarchus hookeri. Next base: position 24,117 of record NQII01008415.1, on the reverse strand, counting down.
TTATATTTGATAGTGCTGTACTAAGAAATTTTTCCATTCTTGGTGTAAATATCCAGTATCGTAAGTGTTTTCTAATTTGTGGATATCTCAGCACTTCTACTTAAGAAATGGATGATGTTAGTTTCATAGCACTGGTTGGATGTGTGATACCTTGATAAACTGACTCATCTTTGAATTTTTGTACAATGACGTGGAAGTTTCCATATTGGCTAGACTAATGAATGGAAAGTTCGTGTGAGGTTATTGACATACCGCCATGTTGCTAGGTTGCAATATGAATTTGTATTCGGCATTTCACTGAAAGACGTTTGTCATTTTTCTGAAGTTGCCTATTAACATGAAAGTAATGGGGATATTCTAGGATATCTATAAAGATGACGTTCATGTGAACAGGAATTTTTTTACACGTTAAAAGCACGGAAGCAAGGGAGTAACAAGGGTGACATTAACACGCCTAGGAAGGGCCTCATCGCTTCTTCGCACGATGGGTGCATTGTTTCCGCCGGTGCTCTGTTCTATGCAAATCAGATCTGTAACAACGGGATTTAACTACATGCCATCAAAGACCACAAATAAAACTGCATATATTAAGTTGTACATTTCTCCTTCGTCTAAAGGAAACGGCGCGAGAAAGCTGAAAAATGAGATATTTTACGATTTTAACAAATGTTTTTATTTTTTCAATGAACCTAGTATGATATAACGAAATGCATACATGTTTAGAGAATGGACTTTTTTATTAACATGCAAAAAGTCGTGGTCCCTGAATATTTTTTAAGTGCGAAATGCCTATTTACGCAGAAATCTTTTGAAAAAAAAAATATCTGGACTACCGCAATTTTTGCAAAAGGGGAATTTTATATAATCAAGTTGTCAATTTGGCATCAATTTCAAATCTTGAAGGCGACAGTGAATGAATTAAATAACACTATATTAAACGATCATTGGTATTAATGAAGATGGTATTACATACCTGGATAGTTCTGTTGTTTCTATATATCATCAGGAATTTCAAAATTGGTTTAAAATTCTTCACCAAAATAATAAAGTTGGCTTTCTCGGCTTTCTCGTTCTCTGTAGGTCGGTATTCAGTTGCTCTGCTTCTGACAGCACATCTGACGGCAACTCCACCGGCAAGGACAGTTGGTGAGATCTCAGCGACTCTGGGCTGGCCTGATCCCAAAATCCGGAAAGTTGCTGCTGCTTGTAGTTGCGTGAGACAGGACACAGCGCCGTCGCAGCCAGCGGCAGCAGTAGTAATATCCACGCGACTCCCTTCATGGCCGTTCCTGTGAATATCAGCGGCGGATAAGCTCTCCTTACATTATAGGCTGCTCGTGGTTATTTCATCGCTTCTGAAATCAACCTTTCGGAAAATATTATCGCTCTTACCTGTACAATACGTATTTAACGAGCACATTAACTGGCATCTCAGGCATATTCATGTCTTAAAGTTGAATTAAAAGCGTCTCATAAATCTTGATCGACATTGAACCTATTTATTTGAATTTCTGTTTTAGTGCACATAATGGTGAGAAATTGCAAATTTTGTGAAATACTCTTTTTTCTAGTAATTGTACAGTTACAAATGAACAGCGCTTGAATAAAGTAATCAGGTTCATGGCACTGTTAATACAGCACAAAGTGTAAGTGGAGTAGGGTGGAGAGATTTGGGCGGCTCTTCACATAGAAGTTTGAGAGCTGATGAGGGCGAAGCGAGGTGAGTACGGAGCAGCGCCGGAATGAAAGGGCGGAGGAAAGGGAGATCCCCGTAAAAACCCGCTGACCAGTANAAGTTGGCTTTCTCGGCTTTCTCATTCTCTGTAGGTCGGTATTCAGATGCTCTGATTCTGACGGCACATCTGACGGCAACTCCACCGGCAAGGACAGTTGGTGAGATCTCAGCGACTCTGGGCTGGCCTGATCCCAAAATCCGGAAAGTTGCTGCTGCTTGTAGTTGCGTGAGACAGGACACAGCGCCGTCGCAGACAGCGGCAGCAGTAGTAATATCCACGCGACTCCCTTCATGGCCGTTCCTGTGAATATCAGCGGCGGATAAGCTCTCCTTACATTATAGGCTGCTCGTGGTTATTTCATCGCTTCTGAAATCAACCTTTCGGAAAATATTATCGCTCTTACCTGTACAATACGTATTTAACGAGCACATTAACTGGCATCTCAGGCATATTCATGTCTTAAAGTTGAATTAAAAGCGTCTCATAAATCTTGATCGACATTGAACCTATTTATTTGAATTTCTGTTTTAGTGCACATAATGGTGAGAAATTGCAAATTTTGTGAAATACTCTTTTTTCTAGTAATTGTACAGTTACAAATGAACAGCGCTTGAATAAAGTAATCAGGTTCATGGCACTGTTAATACAGCACAAAGTGTAAGTGGAGTAGGGTGGAGAGATTTGGGCGGCTCTTCACATAGAAGTTTGAGAGCTGATGAGGGCGAAGCGAGGTGAGTACGGAGCAGCGCCGGAATGAAAGGGCGGAGGAAAGGGAGATCCCCGCAAAAGCCCGCTGACCAGTAGCAGCGTCCAACACGATTCGCACATACGCAAATACGGGACTGGCCTCTCCAGGAATCAAGCACGGTTCTCCTATGTGGGAGGCAAGTAGACTTACCATTGCACCACTGCGGCCCCTCATAAAGTGTAAAAATACTCACTGTTCACACAAACAGACCTGAAACAAGGCTAACAGAAGTGATGTGTTTACCGTGGAGAGCGTAAACTAATAATTGCAGCAATGCGTAAAAAATTGTGCACCCTAAGGCGGAGTAATTCACATAAAATGACGGGCTTTCAATTTGAACCCAGTAGTCGTCAAACATACAGTGAGACATTAAACATATGCTTAAGGCGCCTGCCTTTATAGTGCTATTTTCCACTACTGAGCATCAGAAATAGTTTAGTTATTAGAGTGACACAGGCACGAGCAACAATTACCTGTCACCACTACGCGCACGGCATTGAACTTTATACAGGTAGCGGCAATAACATGTATCAGAAGGTTGATATCAAATGTGTTCAAATAACCACCACTTACTAGAAATGAAATAAGTTTATGAAAAATGTAATAAATATCATATCTGTTAGGGCATGAACGCTATTGGAAATTCACATTAAGTTAAAATATGTTAAAAATAAAGGTAATCATTTCCAACGTTCAACAAATAAGTATTGTAAATAAATTTTAATTTTTTTAATAAGTTTGAAATAAATCACAATGTTCATAATATTTGTTCTTGTAATTGGTTGTATTGTANAAGGCGGAGTAACTCACATAAAATGACGGGCTTTCAATTTGAACCCAGTAGTCGTCAAACATACAGTGAGACATTAACCATATGCTTAAGGCGCCTGCCTTTATAGTGCTATTTTCCACTACTGAGCATCAGAAATAGTTCAGTTATTAGAGTGACACAGGCACGAGCAACAATTACCTGTCAGCACTACGCGCACGGCATTGAACTTGCAAAACTAGCGTCAATGATATTTGTATTGCGGTAAGTTAAGTTGTAACTCTTTGATATATGTTTGCATTCGCCATTTCAGTTTAATCAAGAAGTTTTGAAAGCCCAAAATAGGGTGTCTAGTTGTACCCATTCCCTATCCATCCGATATTTCTAAAATTAACAATTTTATAGACCAGATATTATTGTTTGAACGTTATTAGGCTGAACATGTGAAAATTGAATGAATGTAAATATGTATGCTATATGAAAATTTTTTACATTTCGTGTTAAATACTAAAGAAACGAAAAATAATTAAATAAAAAATTGGCAATTACATATTTAAACAGGCAATGTTAAAACAATATTAATACATGGAATTACTTTTCCTTTCTATGTGACATCTTCGTCAGGAACACATCCCCAAATGTGTCTATAAAAATCTGTGGAATTAGGAGTGTGGATTTTTTTTCAGAGGTATGTCGTAAAAAGGATTAGTCAACCGGCAACGTCCAAGAGTTACATCCACTGTACAGCACTATTATATAAGCGCTAATATTTTTTAAGCATGATTTACGACATAGGAGTCTGAACATTCATTTTCGATCACGACCAAACAGCTTCTTACGTTTCTTTTTTTGCAATGTAGTTATGTGGCGTGCAAGGAGTTGATTTCGTTACTTGTCAATTCTAACCCTATGTTCATTTTAATCAGAAATTAAAAATAATAATTTCATCAGCAACAAATGTTAACCTTACACTATTAACTCAACGTAAATATATGGAACTACTCTGCCAAGGTTGTTTCCAACTTAACTGGGCGCATGACAGTCAATGTGCTATTTAAAATACGTATTATACAGGTAGCGGCAATAACATGTATCAGAAGGTTGATATCAAATGTGTTCAAATAACCACCGCTTACTAGAAATGAAATAAGTTTATGAAAAATGTAATAAATATCATATATGTTAGGGCATGAACACTATTGGAAATTCACATTAAGTTAAAATATGTTAAAAATAAAGGTAATCATTTCCAACGTTCAGCAAATATGTATTGTAAATAAATTTTAATTTATTTAAGAAGTTTGAAATAAATCACAATGTTCATAATATTTGTTCTTGTAATTGGTTGTATTGTAAAAAAAAAAAACTTTGAAAATAATTTTTTTGGAAAATCAGATAAGGTCCATCAACTATAAAAAAGTAATATTGTAACACATTTTCAATCATAATCAATATTAAGTGATACATTTTTAGGAGAACAGAAATTGATGACAGTGTTTCAACTTAAAATTGTCTTTGTGAAATAAATTTTAAATAGAATACTTTACATTGTAGCAGGAGCTTAATGCGAGGGTGTTGGGAACGGCAGCACCGTGATAAAACCAGCTCGCCAAAGGCAACGTCCACCACGGTTCCCCGCATGTTAAATTCCGGCAGTAAGATCACCGGAAATTGAACCCGGATTGCGATAGCTGAACGATGTATTTGATAGGCGGGCTTTTTCGAGGATCTTCCGTTTCAACTGCCTTTTCATTCTACCGCTGCTCCATTCTCTTACCAATCACAATCATCGACTCTCAAAACGTCGCTTTTAAGTCCCGCCTAAATATCTTCACTTACTCACTCACTCGCATATACACGCCTGAGNCATTTTTAGGAGAACAGAAATTGATGACAGTGTTTCAACTTAAAATTGTCTTTGTGAAATAAATTTTAAATAGAATATTTTACATTGTAGCAGGAGCTTAATGCGAGGGTGTTGGGAACGGCAGCACCGTGATAAAACCAGCTCGCCAAAGGCAACGTCCACCACGGTTCCCCGCATTTTAAATTCCGGCAGTAAGTTCGCCGGAAATTGAACCCGGATTGCGATAGCTGAACGATGTATTTGATAGGCGGGCTTTCTCGAGGATCTTCCGTTTCAACTGCCTTTTCATTCTAACGCTGCTCCATTCTCTTACCAATCACAATCATCGGCTCTCAAAACGTCGCTGTTAAGTGCCGCCTAAATATCTTCACTTACTCACTCACTCGCATATACACGCCTGACAGTTCCCTTCATTTACTTGGTTCACTCATGTATAAAGTAAGGCAACCCATAACAGTTAAATTTTTAAGTATACAGAAAGAATATACAATGATAAGAAAAAACCTACTTAACATTGTTTTCAAAGTTCTCAATTAAACGTGAACAGTATATATCGACTGTGCGCACTTCCGCACGTGAATGGGCCTAATGACTATTTCTATTGTATATCTCTGTCCACTTATCGACAGAAATATAAAAACCTTCCTTTTCCCCTTTTACGATATAACACAGCTTTAAATGATTATTTTCAAGTAACGTTACGTAATTTTTTTGCCATAATTAGTGCTTTATCCCAGGAAATATCGTAAAGAATACTGAAATTTGCTTTCCATGTGCAAACTTTAAGAAAACTACAATATAAAGAAATNTGTCCACTTATCGACAGAAATATAAAAACCTTCCTTTTCCCCTTTTACGATATAACACAGCTTTAAATGATTATTTTCAAGTAACGTTACGTAATTTTTTTGCTATAATTAGTGCTGTATCCCAGGAAATATCGTAAAGAATACTGAAATTTGCTTTCCATGTGCAAACTTTAAGAAAACTACAATATAAAGAATTTTTTCACTATTTAACTACATGCAGTAGCCGTTAACAATGTATAAAAAGTGTTAGAACGTACCTGCCTGCAGCCAGCAGAACTGTAGAACAGACGTAGTGAATATGACTTCATACCTTTGCCGTCGACTTTTATACTCAGTGCGTCACTAGATNTTAACTACATGCAGTAGCCGTTAACAATGTATAAAAAGTGTTAGAACGTACCTGCCTGCAGCCAGCAGAACTGTAGAGCAGACGAAGAGAATATGACTTCACACCTTTGCCGTCGACTTTTATACTCAGTGCGTCACAAAACNTGCCTGCAGCCAGCAGAACTGTAGAACAGACGTAGTGAATATGACTTCATACCTTTGCCGTCGACTTTTATACTCAGTGCGTCACTAGATACAGGAAATCATAAAAGCCATTTTTCACTGTCTGTCATTAAATTGGATGTAATATTTACAATGCGTGTAAAGAGTATACGCAGTAAAGGAAATTAATCCTCGTGCGTCAGGTAACGAACAACTTCAAAACATAAATGTGAATTTAATTTCTATTTTGGTTCAGTAGTAATAATGTTTAGTTATCAGTAGAAAGGAAACACTGCCAACAAGGCTATCTTCATTGCTTTTTTAAGTCCAAGACGGGTGACATTTAATTTATGGAGTGTAATTCTTAAGTTATACGTGCGGTTTTGGATTTCTGAATTTATGCTACTTTAAACTGCATTACGAAAGAAGCAAATATGTTGTAGTCATACTCCGCAACATGTTCACATTAAAAAGACGAACAATAGGATAACTGAATAATTTTAACCAAAACTCTGAAAAATAAACATTTTTCATACGTTTCAGGTTGTACAGCTGCAAAATAATTTTTGTTTTGCGATACTGCAAGTGAATTATTGTATCTCCATTACACCAGTTTTTTGGAAACCTTCAATATGGTTATTGTATCTTCATGTTTATAGTAAAATTACTACGGTGATGTAGCCTGAGGGAGAGTCAAACCTCGTTCAAAAAAATTACCCATTTTTTTTATATTTACTTTCATCTGCTCTTATGTGTACATGGGTTATTGTTATGATAATAAATAATATTAATTAAACTCGCGTAGTAAATATAGTAATGGTATGAAGTTATCCCAGTAGAAGAGGCTGACTATAACAAAGACAAAATAGGGTTTTATTTATACTAGTGGAATGCATGTAGAAAACCTGGTGGACTGACATTTGTATTTTTCAATTATTTCTCTTCCCAAGTCCTGATGGACGCCAACAAATAGTCATTCAAGGCCCGTAAAAGTTTCACACAAGAGTTCTTAGTTAAGTTGAGTTGAGTTGAGAGATTTAGTTGGCTCTTAACAACAAGGTCTTGTGATCCGATGAGGGTGAAATAAGGAGATAATGGAGCAGCGTAGAAATAAAGGAAGGGAGAAACGGGAGATCCCCGATAAAATCAGCTGTTCAGCGGAATCGTCCGGCACGATTTCCAATTCCAAAAATACGGAAGTTACCCAGCCGGGTATTCAACCCAATTCTTCAGGTAGGAGGCAAACAGGCTAAATGCTTAGTCAACGCTGCCCAGGAGCTTTGAAATATTCTGAGTAAGACCGTTTTATTATTGGTAAGTATCCGAGTTTGTAATAAGGCGTTACATAGTTTTCCATTCTTTCAGCAAACACTTTTCTAGCACACGCATCATCACACACACTAACAACACACACACACGCACATGTGTATATATATATATACATACATTTGAAAACATGAAGTTCTTGAAAATGTGTGTTTTATTGTATAATCCCCAAAAAATTCTTGTAGCTCGGTCTTTTTTAGTAAAATCACAATAGTTTTAACTTAAAAAACTCAATTTTGATGTGAACACTGAATATATTTATTTTAATCAAAATGTGCTCGTTACGCATTTTTAATAGTATTTCAACAAGGTGTCGACTGCACGATTCAGTATTTCGTATTTGAAAAAATCTAGCTTTATTGCAACATACAAATAATAAGAACAATTTGATTTTTTCTACATGACCTCTTTTCATGTGACCTTATGGTAACATATTTTGGCCAATAAGAACAATACCTAATACTTCTGCGTTATGTTTCTTGCTATGCTATTTTACTTTCACCACAGAAAAATGTAAAATTTTTATCATAATGGAGAGAAGATCATCTTCACTAGGAGTGAACCAGAGTAAACCTTACGTAGATTGTCAACAGGAAACTATGGAATTACAGTGTCACAAAAATATCGTGGGAGTATATATTTCTATTTATCTTGACTATGATGTGGAGAAAACAAATAGACAGAAGGAAAAATATATATTTTTAAACAAATACGATGAAATTTTGTTTAGTTGTAATAATATTACTTATTTGTATTATCTGTGTTATTTGTATCATATGTATTTTCAGTATTATGTATTGATTTTATACTTTCTGTAAGGCAAGATTTAAGTGCATGTACAACTACTAGGATCAGGAAATTATATATTTGAAGTTCACAAACAAATTATATGTTCCTGGTCTCTTAATATAAAAGATTTTCTTCTCTGTATAACAATGTTGAACACAGCATCAATGATAAACTGAAGAGCCATAAAAACTGGTAAACATGACTAAGATTGTGTAGGGCCCCCGCGAGCACGCAGAAGTGCCGTGATGGAACGTGGAATTGACTCGACTAATGTCTCAAGATATGCAGGAGGCAATTCACATCATGAATCCTGAAGAGCAGTCAACAAATCTATAGGAGTACGAGGCGGTGGAGATCTCTACTGAATAGCACGTTGCAAGGCATCCCATATATGCTCAATTATCTTCATGTCTGGTGATTATCGTGGCGAATGGAAAAATATAAAGTCAGAAGAGTGTTCCTGGTACTACTCGGTAGAATCTCTTGAAGTGTGGGGTATCAAATTGTCCTGCTGGAACTGTCCACGTCCGTCGGAATGCACAACGGACATGAATGGGTGCAGGTGATAGGACAGGATGCTTATGTTTCTGTCACCTGTCAGAGTCGTATCTAGACGTATTAGAGTTTCTTTTGACGTTAACTGCACACGCCCCATACCACGACAGAGCCTCCACCGACTTGAACAGTCCCCTGTTAACATGTAGGGTCCATAGATTCATGAGGATGTATCTATACCCGTACACGTCCATCTGCCAGATACAATTGGAAACGAGACTCCTCAGACCAGGCAACGTGTTCCAGTCATCAACAGTCCAATGGCAGTGTTGGCGGGCCCAGGCGAGGCGTAAAGCTTTGTGTCGTGCAGTCATCAACGGTACACGAGTGAGTCATCGAATTCCAAAACCCAATATCAGTGATGGTCCGTTGAATAGTTCGCACACTAGCACTTGTCGTTTCCCCAGCATTGAAATCTTCGCCAATTTGAGAAAGGGTTGTACCTCTGTCGCGTTTAATGATTTTCATCAGTCGTCGTTTGTCACGTTCGTTCTCGATATTTCTCCGGCAGCAGCGATGTCAAAGNCGCGTTTAATGATTTTCATCAGTCGTCGTTTGTCACGTTCGTTCTCGATATTTCTCCGGCAGCAGCGATGTCAAAGATTTGCTGTTTTACCGGATTCCCGAAATTCACGGTACAGTCGTGAAGTGGTCGTACACGAAAATACAAATTTTATCGTTATCTCGGAGATGCTAAGACCCATCTCTCGTGCGCCGACTATAACACTACGTTCACACTCACTTAAATCTTGATAACCTGCCATTGTAGCAGCAGTAACCAATCTAGCAACTTTGTGAGACGCTTGTTGTTTTATATAGGTGCTGCCAATAGCAACGCGTTACGCCGATTGAATCCATACCTCTGTCATTTGCATACGCANTGTTGTTTTATATAGGTGCTGCCAATAGCAACGCGTTACGCCGATTGAATCCATACCTCTGTCATTTGCATACGCAGGCCTATTCCATTTTTTTTGGCTCTCCAGTGCAAATACACATACAGGGTTTATTTGAATTTGAGAAACTAATATTGGCTGCACTTTCATCATTATAAAGTTATATTTACTTGGCTTTTCCAAGACGACTCCTAATGTAAGTGCACACAATTTAATTAAGATACACGTTCCTGTTAAGTTTACGTTATAGATCATGCAAATAAAGGCATGAAAACCAAATAAAAAAATCATTATAGACCTGTACGTCATTTTTGATCATGTAAGCTCGCTAGAGCGAACAAATAGTGATCGTCATCAACATCCATTAAATATGTTTAACCCAAGAAATATATGATATAGTTCTTTCACAGGTAATTCCGGCTTTTCTGAGTCCCTGTTAAAGGTCTACTTCGTGTATATTCCTCCGCTCCATGCTAACAAGGCTTATCCGAGTCTAGTAATTTACACCAAAGGGACAGCATACCACGTTGGTGCGCACTAAGTGTAATAATATTTTGCTAGAGATACATATTTCACTAGGCATAACCAACACACATGTTTGTTGACTGTATTTCTTTGACTTTAACTATTACTAAAATATTATAATGCTACGGTCAAATATAAGTATTTCTTAAACTAAACAAAAAAACGTACTTTTATATTAACATTAGTATAAAATGATTGTGATACGTGGCATATTTAGGATATAAAATAATACGTCATATATTGGGTGATTTATCAAAGCTGATATTCAAAAAGTGTGAAGAAACCGCGAATAGCTTATATTTTTAAGGCAGTTTGAACAATTACATCACCTATTAAAACCACACTTTGGAGGATCTCAGTCAGCCATGCTGTTTACAAGAGAGTTACTTGTGTAAGTTGCGAAAATCTGCGGCTGCTAGAAGCAGTGTGGTCCCTTTAACGCTGCCGTGCTGACATCAAACACTACTGGAACTGGTGAAGGCGAATGTGGTATAAATGTCTCTTTGGCGGCACTCAGTCAGCCATGCTGTTTACAAGAGAGCTACTTGAGTAAGTTGCGAAAATCTGCGGCTGCTAGAAGCAGTGCGATCCCTTTAACGCTACCGTGCTGATATCAAACACTACTGCAGCTGGTGAAGGTGTATGTGGTGTTAATGTCACTTTGGCGGCAGTCAGTCAAACATACAGTTTACAAGAATGCTACTCGAGTATGTTACGAACATCTGCCGCTGCTAGAAGAAGTGCGGTGCCTTTAACGCCGCCGTGCTGACATCAAACACTACTGGATCCGGTGAAGGTATATGTGGTATTAATATCACTTTGGCTGCACTCTGTCAACCATGGTGTTTACAAGAGAGCGACTTGAGTAAGTTACGAACATCTGCCGCTGCTAGAAGCAGTGCGGTCCCTTTAATGCCGCATTGCTGACATCAAACACTACTGGAGCCGGTGAAGGAGAATGTGGTATAAATGCCACTTTGGCGGCACTCAGTCAGCCATGCTGTTTACAAGAGAGCTACTTGAGTAAGTTACGAACATCTGCCGCTGCTAGAAGCAGTGCGGTCCCTTTAACGCTGCCGTGCTGACATCAAACACTACTGCAGCCGGTGAAGGTGTATGTTGTATAAATAAAATTTGTTGTATGTTTCTAAAAGCTCCAAGTTTTATACAAGCCAGCCATGTGCCATTAATTTAAGTAAAAAGTTGCCATAAAGTTTTTGTACTAAGTTTCTTGGCAAGGCGTGTCTGAGGGTGTTACACAAACGGGAACTTCCTTTTTGAACATAATAAAGACATGAAAAAATTGTGTATTAAAATTATTAACAAGTTCGTGTTAACATTCCTTTGACAGCAAAGTTGAGTCTGCGATTCTTATTTTAATGCTCTGTGGTGAGGACTGTTTGTTTTCTTTAATATTGCACAAATAAGCTATAAGGTCATGAATATCTTATTGTACAGAAAGTAATAAGTAACCTTACAGTTCTCTATTACAATCATAATTTAAGACCGTTTAGTCTACACATATAAAGAGGCCACAGACAGGTGAAAACGTTTTGCCTTCAAATGTAAATTAAACAATTTCCTGCAACATTATCACAGGAATTTAAGTAATTCCCTTTTATAATCTGCTGCAGACTAAGCATAATTTGTATTGGGCATTCTGCCTAAAAATCGAGTATTCTTGTGTTTCGTTTTAAAAAATTACGCTCAAATTTAATGAAAATTATTACATTTATGGTATAAACACAAGACGACCTGTTTTCTGTTTCGACACGCGGATCAGTTATCCGTCATTTCAATCCTAATTATGCTTCCGCATCGTAAAACTTAGTGTCAGATGCAGATGGAATATTTCATAACTTCTACGGAACAATCGTGTCACGATAAATTTCGTGAAGTTTTAATGATATTATTCAATTACAAGTGTCCATGTATATCCCGAAGTTCTATCATAAATATAGTTAATATAATATTTGGAATGAAAGGGATACTCAGTTCGAACTTCCATGGTGTCTATCGAACTCAGGAGTCACTTTATTCCATATGTCATCAAAATGTTTCATTTTATTTTGTCGTGATGAACCTGCAGCCGAACGTTGTCGATGGAATTCAAATACAGCGGTACAACTCTGTGTGTGTTTGTGCCAATGTGTTAATGGTATAAATAAAACAACGTTATTGCATTGAGATACATTCCAGTTTTCGTAAAAATAAATTAAAATTTTGATTTATGTTCTTTACGGATAAATGATAACCATGTTAACAATATTTTCGCTCTATTAAATTAGTCTTAATTATCGCGCGCAAATGAAAATTTGTTATTTATATTAAACTGATATTGGACCTCCTCCAAAACAGATTCCTGGATATATGTTACATATAGGTTATCTTGTTTGCTATCAGTAAAATTCAGTTTGACGCATTCCACAGTAACTTGCTGTAAAAGGCTTTTTTATAATTTCAAGTAGTGCTACTACTGTTCTATTTACAACTAGTCTCCAGATATTTTATTGGTTGAAAATACAATAAATATATAGATTATTTTATGAGACGTAGCACTGCTGGAACTATGTACGGGTTGCCAACAACATTTCAGGTTTATAACACAAGGAAATGTGTTCAGTAATCTGGAAACAAGATAATTGTCCTCAGAATATGGCTGCGTAATTTCTCCTAGCCTTTTATCTGGAGATCGTCACCATTTAGGCAAGACTAGAAGTTCACGATAGTCAGCACGGAAACGAAGGTTTCCAAGACGCGACAACCATGACATCGAACTCTGTAAATAAAAAAAAACCTTCCAAATATTACCTTGTAGAACAATTAATAACAAAATACAATTCTTCAGGCTCCTGAACCTGACGGTCGACGTACAAATTAGAACATCACTTTTCATTAAATACAGCATTTATAAACCATATTTTGTAATATAACAGTAGGTCATCAGAAGATTTTAGCAAATAACTAATTGGGTTAGGAAAACTATTATGCAAATATTTTTTAATTATGCAAGGAAGTTTCCTATATTCAGATTCATAGACTTACATATCATAAACATTATGTTTATTTTTCAAAAATACACTTCATTGTTCTGATTTTGCCAAACCCATATTTATACTTAAACAATAAGTTTTTTATGCAGATACGCCAGAACAGAGATACGTTTTCAGAGAAAACGGGAGTATGATAAAAAAAATCCCATATTTCGAAAATTAACAAAAGTATGTGTAGTCAAGAGACAGGTTGCAACGTCCAGTTTTGTGCTCCAGTTTGTCGCCATCCCGGTGTTTGAAAGTCTTGCCTTCGTCTTGTTGTCCATTGTTGTTTGCATATAACTATACTTTATATCCTACTCCTTCGATGACTTTTTCTGTTGTTTTGTCTAGTCTTCTTTGTAATTGTGACTATGCTCTTTCTGCTGCGTGTGTGTTCTGCTATTGTTTCTCCATATTTGGCGTGAAAACACAGCTCGGCAATAGCCTGATTTCAACAATTATTTGCCAATTAAATTTCTAGTCAGGAAAATAAGAATAATATCGAAGGTGTGTGCCATCAGAATGAACATAATAAAAATTGCCCATTTAATGAAGAAAACTATATATATATATATATATGCAACAGCCTTCAAACAAAACACAGAAGTTAAGCTACCGTATGGTAGAAAGTAATACAGTTATAGAGCACTTAGCATTCTAGCTCTATCCTCAAATAATCTCGCAAGACTTTGGGTTTCTAGGAGAATGGTCCTTAGTACTTTATTTTACAACATGTAAGGCCTCTCAGTTATGCATATGCCAGAACAACCGTCATCTGTTCATTGGCTGCTGCTGTTACAATTTTTTTTTTCAGACAGTGAAATTTTTAAATCACAAAAATGGAAATACTTTATTTCGAATACATTTATGATGTTAAATTTATTTGACGCCATAAGTAATTATTAATGCTAGCCAGCGATTCTCAAGCAAAATAAACCAAACAAATATATTAGTTAGAGCTTTGAAAGTATATTTGTGCTAAATATATTTACTGGTTACTGCAAAAAACCGAAGTATCTTTAGAATGATTCTAATTGTAAGGAAATAATTACAACTTCATAATTATAAAATTCAAAATGAAACATGATCGGTATTTTATTATTAACGGCTTTGTTTTACATACGAACTGCAACACATTGATTACGAATTCTTCAATCAAATATTCAATGCATGTCCCACCACTCAAAAACTATAAGTGATATAAAATATTATAAAGTATAGCTTTTTTTTTAAATACAAAAGCATCCTGGTTGTAATACACGGGTGGAAAATGAAAAATGAACACCATTAAAGCAGTGATGTAAAACAAACACAAGGGCATGGGGCTCTGATAGAGGGCAGTACATGAAAGGATTAACAGCGCTGTGCTGTGGTCATAGTGCAGGAACCGCGTACGAGGCATAACACCCCTGAGCCGAATAAAACTGTAGTTAACACCGTGAAAGAGTAGTCGGTTGTTTCAAGCATCCGAGTGTGTAGGAAGCATTGTGGACATTCTACAACTGCATAGACGACCACAATTTGTGCAATTAACGGACTTGGAACGAGGTCGTATTGTGGGCCTGAGGGAGGCTGGATGGTGCTTCCGAAGAATTGCCCAATGCGGAGGACATGAAGTGTCTGATGTGCATAGGTGGTGATGCCGGTGGTCAAAAGATGGTGCACATGCTCGTCAGCCTG
>NQII01008414.1:37790-63754 GCA_002778355.1 Clitarchus hookeri | reverse complement strand
TTTTAATCGCGTTTGCGGTAATAATAAATAAAACAAGAGATTTTTAACTTGCAATACATGCGTATGTTGTTTATTTTATTTATTCATATTGTTATTAAATAAACAATCACACATAATGTAATAAACATTTGCTTAAGTTTAAAATATGTTAAAATGGGCTCAAACTTGTCCTAATAAACTTTTACTACTAATCTGACATTTAATTACGCCGTTTTTCTGACTTTGTCCTGTCCTTACATACATTTTTGGCTTCATCCACTATTGTTCATCTCATGCATTCTCCTATTTTAGCTTTTATTTACTAATAAACCCTTAAAATAAAATTAAACAAATTTATTTAACATTTTAACTTTTGGCAATGCAATAAGACATGGAAACCTAACTGAAATAAAACATTTTAGTCAAAAAAATCGTATTCTTAAAAAAAAATTTTAAATAAAATCAGCCATAATTCTAAAGTAGGTAGGTATGTAAAAAAAACAATTCAATTGGAGTTACTGCTCCTCTGTCCACGGGTGTGCCAGCCACTCAGACTCTTTCATTACTGGCATCCGGAGAGCAGACGAAGAGGGTTCCGGAATTGTTAAACCACTTGCATCTACTTCGTCTTCGTCAAGTCAATCGGCATCCTCAGACGATGTTTCACAGTGGCGCGCAATGCAGAGAAACTCATTTGCCCTTCTGGCAGCAAGTCGCTGTGGCTGTACTCTACTTTCACGACGGTCTTGGGCAGTCTTAACATGGATGTAACGACTGTGCATTTGCACACTCTTGTGGGATGTGAAATAGATCCCACAGGTTGCACATATTCTGTTCTTGAGGTTGGATTGTACTGATGGGCAAAATAAATCGTAAGGCATCTGCTCATACCTTTCTAGAGGAGGCGACAGATCAACGGACAACCACACAAGAACTGGTGAAAACTTGCATGATCCTTTGTCTAGCTCACTAGGTACCACGAGCTTGCTTGGGGTTTGAAGGATTGGACAGGGTGGCGGCAGGAAAGTGTCCTGAAAGACAGATTTCAATGCACTCCTCGAGCGGGAACAGCAGGGTTCGTCCGCGCATTTTATCACTTGCAAGAAATATTGCGATTCACAGACATGAGCGCTATACCACGCCAGATTAGGTTCTGCTGGATCCTGCAAGCTATCTTCGGGCTTTCTATATTCCGCCGAAACATTGTAGTTGTCAATTTTCATTTCCCTCCAGACCTCTGCAAGTGTCTCCCCAGAGTACTGAAAATTGCGTTTTTCCAAATCCTCATCAATAGTAATTCCTTTGTTGTCGAGATGATAACCAAAATGTTCATGAGGCAGGATGACGCCTGACAGTCGTTTGCTGTGGGGGCCTTGCGTCGCTCAACTCGGTTGTATGCGCTCCGCCCAGTAGCATTAGTCGCTATGAACAGGGCGTCCAGGTTGTATTTTTTGAAGTGTTGAATGGCAAAGTTCTTGACTTTCCGATAACGTGGGTTGTCGTCCGGCCCACCATCTACAAAGATGATTATCACTGGCTTCACCGTGTTCGATTCTGTCATCATTAAGGGTTTGAATGCAGTTACTGATAAAAGTGATTCGAAATAATAAGCATGGGTGTTCGCTGTGGAGGATGCGTGTTTCCCACTCCTTATGGAAATGTATGTCGGCCCGCTGTAACCAACAGCTTCTTCCTTACCGAAACCGTCACGATCCACGATGACGCCGGCGTATACAGAAGGAATAAGTTTGTGCAGCTCTGCCACGACCCAGTCATGGTCAGATAAAAGTACTCTGTATTCCATATGCATTAAAAGAGGACTCTGAATTTTGACTGCCGGTAAACCTATTGGTACACGGGCCTTATCGTCTTGAGAGAGAACAAATACTTGCTGCGGTCCCAGAAGCGAAGCGAGAGATTCCAAAGACCTGATTGTAGCAGTGCAGAATTCCCCGTCCTCGTGCTTTTTGTGCATCTCGGTGTGTGGTCTTGCTAACTTAACGGGTACGGTGCGTACGTGCCTCCTTCCCTCTGCAGTGTTAGAAATGTGTGGGAGTAAGTGAAGATATGTGCCGCTTCGAGAAATTTGGAATCCCATCAACAACAGCCTATCATGCAGATCGGACAGAGTGAGACGACTCCTAATCATCTCTGTTCGGCGGCGTTCATCAGCAGCGCTGCCATGAATGACAATGTTAATTATGGTCTCCAGGAGAGCAGGTTGCGAGTCAACCAAAGGGGGCTGCCCAGGGCCAGATCGAGGTTTTGCTGCAGCAGGATTGTTTTTCCGACTTTCAGCTTTCTCAGGTTTTTCTTGGGCTCGAAATTTTTTTGCACGCTTGGCACTCTCTTTTTTTCTTTAAACCTTTTTCGTCTTCTTTCAATTCTTTCCGTAGTTTTTTTATTTATTCGTGAACATCATCTTTGGCTATACCAGTGTCCCTTGCTTCAGTAAGAACATTTATTCTCTGTTGAAGTAGGTAAATTTTCTTCATAAAAGTTTCTTGAGCCGGTTTGTTTGGAACATTTTTAGTCATGTCCGAAACAATCGAAGTCGTGTGTGGTTCCGTAGACGGGATGTCCACGTTGTCCACAGTTTCCTCATCATTAGTCTCACTTCGCTCATCATGGGTATCGCTCATCTTTCGTTTGACGGCATTGCTCTCTCTTCCAGCGACTACGAAAATCGATTCCATAAGATATGAACACGCGGATACTACAGCATCGGAATCCTATAAACGAAGTGATAAATTAATATAGGTATTATTGAGACATGCGATATTGAACTCATACATATATATTACATATATTATTTGTATAAACATCCAGACCTACACAAACTGTACTGAAAAAGTGTAGGTACATACGCATCTGTTTTTGTTGAGGAGTACGAGAAGTCGGTGGGACATTGGGCCTTGCCGACAATAGTGTTGCTGGCGTGCTTGAAGTTTTCATAGGCACCTACAAATATATAATACTTATGACCAGTTCTTTTATGAAAAATCTAGGTTTGGTTTATATATAATGTACCTACCTATATGTAATATTATTACATTTTAGCAGTAAACTTACCTGTGTAAAATAACTAAGCATTGTTGCTTTCTTCTTTGTGGCCTTCACCTTGAACTCTCGTATAACTTAATTTANTTGTGGCCTTCACCTTGAACTCTCGTATAACTTAATTTATATGTTCTTTAAACTTTTCTTTATTTTTAAGTTTTTCTTTAGTCGTTTTCCAAATTTCGTTGGCATTTTTATGGCACAGTTGCGCTGGCAAGTCAGCATGAGAGCCTTTATAGGCCAAAAACAGCTGATGATGCAAATCTCCCTCTTTTGAGGACATTACAGTATGAACTCACTTTAACAACACTGACACAATGTGCTTCTGCGTAAACACTAAACGAATACTAACAATGAAAACAAAATAAAAATGACGTAAAATACAATCGAGGGATTCCCCGTAAAACATAAACGAAAAGGGTTGCCAACTTGGGAGATTTTAATTCCCTAGTTTTTTATTTAAATAAAAAAAAACAATGTTACGTAACGCGTTGTTCGAACCCCGCCCCCCTTCCCCCTTGACGTTGTAGCGCATCGTAACGTTTTACTAGACCCCCCTCACCACAAATTGCTTTACGTAATACTTGAACGCCCCCTAACACAGGGATTAATTTTTAATATTATTTAGCACATTACAACAGACAATTAATCAATTAAACTACTTTATATACTAGTATTAGTATCAAAGCAAATGAATTGTAAAATTTTAAAGTTACTATTTCTCGTAGGTCATGATGAATGCTTGTCGTTATTAAAATTATTCAACAATGTGGGCCTATATACACTAGTACAAACATAATAGATGCGTCTCGCTGATTTTATTAATAGCAAAAGGAATGATAAGTCAAGAAGATATGGTAATACCATGTTAGTTATTCATATTTCATTGGATGGATGGGCACATGTTTTGTCTAACTTCACCCTTATAATAGAAAACACCCGAGTATGATTTTTGCTCAGATCATAACATGCAGAATTTAATAGGCCTATGTTGGACTGGCAAATGCAAAGACGACAGGTTACAATTTTGCTAGGTGTGCCAAAATACATTACATAACCATGTAAATAATAATAGCGGTTGTACTAGTACGAAAGCAGATAGTATTTTAAACTGCGATATGGAATCACAGCCACACATGTTGCCACATTTAGGCAACGTGTGTGGCAGTGCTAGGTGTTATTCACACATAATCGAGTTTAGCATTAACATTTCAGAAAATACTGGGTCTTAGATGTAATTGTTTTAATGAGTGGAATAAAAAAAGGGATTCACGTCCTTCCTGAATGAGTTGCTGCATCTTAATACTGCAGATGACTCTAATTAAATTAAGTTGGTACATGCAAAAAGATTTTATGTAATACAAGTATACTTTATCCAAGAATNGCAGATGACTCTAATTAAATTAAGTTGGTACATGCAAAAAGATTTTATGTAATACAAGTATACTTTATCCAAGAATACTAATTAACTGTCAGCATGCCTATGCAATGTGCTGCATTTAGGTAAGGTTTTATCATCTAGCAATCTGTAAGACGGTAAAAACCAAGTGATAGTCTGGACGCAAGGGGCGGACTGTAAGCAATTACATATTGGTAGCGATTTATTTGTAACGATTGAAATAATACATTCAGGGCTAGTTAGGAATTTACTTATGTTTTGCACATTTACATATTGGTTTTCAAAATAGTTTTTTAATTTCCTACATTAATTAAATTTAATATTTATCCTCGCTCAATCAATGTGATTATTAATTTGTGTATTCCTATTATTTTTATTATCTGCAGGCTGGTGTAGTTAAATACCTTTGGTAAAAAAAAAAAAATATTTTTAGGAATCTCTCGGAGAAAGAAAATGGCCACGTAAAAATCATAAAAATTACTTGAAAAAATATTGTTAGGGAAATTATTAATTAAAGATGTATTTATATGCTCTGTGTTGGCACTTTAGCATTTCATGTAGTGAAGGTATTTGGTGAAATTAATTAGTTCAGTAAATTATTTGCAAATTTCAATTTATATATCCCGGCACATGTAGATCAAAATATTCAGTATATGCTTTTACTGTACACTTTAATTTTATATATATTAAATGCTTGTGCCAGACATAAAATTACGTTACTATTACCACAGTTACCTTATTATGCGTAATACTTGTCTCACACGGCACGTTACATAGTTCACTACACAGTAGATAAGAAATGTTGGCTTCCCAACGTTGGGATATTAAACAAAAGTAGCAAAAAAAAAAAAATTATTCAGAATCACATTACATATGAGCAGTAACAGAAGCAAAAGTTCATATTTCCTACGTAGTTCTAAAAACTCGTTTAACATGAACAGCGAAGAATTGGCCATTGATGGCATAGAGGTTATAAGCGGTGAATATTTGAACTTGCCCGTTCAACATGATGCCACTGACAAAACTGCAGCTTTCATTAAGCATTCAGTTGACATTCCTGGTGTAAATGCACACGTTAATTCAATATCAGTTACTAATTATCAGTTTAAACATTAAATTATGATACAAAACCTGAACTCGCAAATCGTAACACAATCAAATTCTTAAATTGAAACCCATAACTCTCAGTTAAAATATGAAATTAAAGACTTACTAAAATTTTAAACTGAAACCCAAAATGCTTACTTAGAAGGCCAACTTGAACTATTTCATTAATTTATCGAGGAGAAACTGGAACAAATAAATGAAGAATTCAAACATCATCAGGGAGTAGTAAATAATAAATAACAAGAACACGAAACCGAAAAGACGCACGCAATGTTAACGATAATTCGCAAAAAAAAATTACATTTTAAATACTGTTACGCATGCTCCTATTGAATCCATCAAAATACGAGTTTAAAATCAAGAAATTACAGTGGCAAAGATATGTAATAATGCGGACAAGAACTGCGAGATGTTGAACAATTAGGTAAGTTAAACAAATGCGAACCGCGAGGACACACAAATAACTTCTACAAAATTAAAAGAGGCGCTCACGATGCAGGAACGAACTACTAGCTACAATCCAGAATAGTTAGTTCAACACATCGAGTCTAGATTATCACAACATAGCAAAGTCACGCATTTAAAAATACACTTTCGTAGAAGACAGAATAAACAATACTCAAAATGTTACACTTTCGTAGAAGACAGAATAAACAATACTCAAAATGTTACACTTTCCATAGAAACGAAAGTCAACAACACACTTATCAGTGAGGGGCCACGGTGGTTTAGCGGTTAGACCGCTCGCCTCCCACCAAGGCGAACCGGGTTCAATACCCGGCCGGTTCACTCCCGATTTTCGCGAGTGGACGTCGTTTTCGGTCAGTGCCGCTGGTCGGCGGGTTTTTTTCGGGGATCTCCCGTTTCCCCTGCCCTTTCATTCCGGCACTACTCCATACCCATCTCACTTCACCCTCATCGGCTCTCAAGATCTCGCTGTTAAGAGCAGCCCAAATCTCTTCACTCACTTAGTAGTGAGGTTAGAAAGCTAGCTAACAGCCATAAACAATGCTACATTACATCCCGTGTCATGGAGTAACAACAGTGATACCAACTCACATGTAAATGCACCAGACCGCGATTCAATTTATTCTGCAACTGAACCACCTGGTTGGAGGTTAAATCCAACAACCGCAATAATACGTCATCCAGTATGCCAGTGGGCGAAAGAAAAATAAAAAGTACAGAAAAACCTGTACCCTTTTTAAAACCGTTTGATGAACATATATGAATTGCTTTCTTGGAACTGGCTGATAACGAAACTCTAAACAGTGTTAATGTTAGTTCGAAATCTACCGCTTATTATTAGTACGAGGAGATGAAACAAAATGTAGCGTCATATGAACAATTAAAGCGTATTTTCCTTGAACAATTCTGAAACTTAAGAATTCAAGGACATTTAAGGGCACAACCCCACGCAGAAAGAATTGACCCACATAGGGGAAAGCAACTCGAAGAAGATTTAAGTGAAATGCTCAAGAGAACACGAAACCTAAATTCAGAAATGATGGATGTTGAATTCATATCCATTGTTTTAGGCCATTTACCGTACCGGTATCAGTTGCCATGGGCTGGTAGAACAAAACTAAATATAACCGAATTCCGTGAACAGCTTCTGCATTTCAACAGAATAGAAAGATAGCTAATGAATAATGCAGAGAAGAATAATGACCGAAAACCATCACAAAAACAACCGCCTTTGTATCAGAACTGTAGCCGCGAGAAAACTGACATTTATCCTGTACCATGTAAGTTGGCCAGTTTCTGACAGGTCTGTGAAAGTAGCGCCACTGTTTACATCTGACTGCGTATCCTTCCGCCATCAGCTGATCGGCCACTTGACAACGATATTGTTTATTTTCATGCTGTCATGATCAGCCGATACCCTTGTCAATGTACTGTTCGTGGGACGTTTTAGGCAAACTTACTACTCAGAAATACGTAGCTATTATTGTAGTAATAGTAATATTAATATTAATCAGTTATCAGTAAATTGTTATGTTAAAGGCTAAAAAATAATTAATTAATTAACAATTTAGTAACTACAAAAAATGTAATGCTAAACAAATTTTAACACAATTTGCACTGACATCTGTCTAAAAAAATTAGTAGGTCATAAAAGTAAAAAAATATAAAACATTGTAAACAATTTAATGTTTGCTAACTCTTTTTTAATTTGTCCGAAACAGTGAATTTGGGATAACATTTGCGAAACGGTAGTTGTAGCTATTATCACATATTGGACATTATAGCTAATATATTCTAGTGGGAAATATGTGACGTGAAATAACGTTAGAATTGCTTAAAAACTATTCACGCAGGTCCCACTTTCTTCGGAAACAAGGAAATGGATTTTCAGAGAACAATATGGCGTATAATTTACGTAGACGAACGATTACCTGCTGAGTAGAAATTACTAGTACTCAAAATCACTGTGCACAAAATATATGTTACTTTAAAAATTATGCAGAGCTCGCGATAAACAAAACTATTTGTATCTGTTAGGATATTTATTATATATTGCAAACGGACACTATTCTTTTCTGGCTGGTAATGCTTCGGAAAAGATCCGATAGATGGCGCGCACATCCTGTCCGGAGCGAAGTCTGAGACTCTTATTTTGCTCAATAGATCGCGTATTTTTTAAGTTGACTGTTCTTCTATTAATGGCTCGGAACGACACGAAATTAGAATATATTTCTTCAAATTATTAGAAAAATTTATTCATCAATATTATGCAATATTTCTGTATGCTTTCGGAATTAATATCAAGCAAGTAAGTAAAGCGGGGATGGAGAGGGGCGATTAAGACGTGAAAAAATGTTTTGAGATTGTGTTTCATTTGGATACGGATCGTTTTAATGTGCCTTTCATTTTGAACACCTATAAATTTCTACTTTAGCATGAAGTTTAATTTATAACACTAAAAACCACTGTTTTATGGCCATATAAAATAAAACGTATTAATTAATCTAGGGACTCTTTCTTATCGCATATTTTCTGCTGGTCTAATGTGCGTCGGCAGTGCACTCAGAATAGCCAACGTAATATTAACTTGTCTTCGTTCGTGCATCAGCTGATATAGGATTATGTAAATGGCACTATGTTTCATATGTTTTAAGTTGCCACTCACTCACTGACTGTCATAATCTGGCCAACTTATATGAAATGAAGTATACCAACGACCCGAACCAGCGATTAGCAGGAGTTAACGTAATTTATTGTGATCAACCAGGACAGCAATAATTACCCAGTGCATAGTAAAGGGATCAGACGTAGCGCAGGTAGGGTAAGTCCACGGTGGGAAAGCCCAGGTGTGTGTTGTCCGACAAAGGTTCACAATTCACTAGCGAGGTCTGGCAATTAGGATTGCATAAGATGAACATTCTAACAATTACAACTTCAGTTCGTCATCCCCAAGGAAATCCAGTAGAAAGAAGGACGAGGACTTTAGGAATGATGCTGAGGATTCACTGCCACGACTCGCAACAAAACTGGCAACATAAGCTACCACCAATTGAAACCGTAATGAATCGCACAGTGCATGCATCCACATGATTTACCACTTACGAAGATTTAACATGTCAACGTTCGGAATCACTCAATGAAGTAAAGATCCTGCCTTACCAAACGTTGTTGATATAAGTGAGACTAGCTCAGGAAGGGAAAATGCATGGCGAGAGATGATCGATCTCATAAAGGCAAGACTGTACTGGGCTGCGGAGAGAAGAGGAAATAATACGAAGATTACTAAAATCAAGAACATATGAGATTTGATATTGGTCCGAGCTAATGCGATAGGTAAATTTTGGGAGAAAATAACTAAAACAGACTATTTTTCTGCTTTGAAGTGTGCGAAGTCATAAAAAGAAAACTGTTATGGAGTGAAAGATCCCGCAATTGGTAAAATTATTGGGAGATATAATATCACTGCTTTAAACCCTTATTACTGGGCGATGGTTCAAGTCGGTAAGTAATCATTTTCAGTGTTAGAAAATCACATTATAGTAGTGTTCGATTTGGAAGGAACAAAAAAGAAAAAAATGTATTGAATCAGATAATTGTTGCTTATGCACTAATGTTTGTGAACAGCATACTCGTGTCTGCTCTTGTTGATGGGGCATTATGTTTGTTTATTGATTGGACGTTCCTAAGAGAAAGGTATTGCTGTCCTGAAGGTTCCTTTATTTATACATATTTTAATGCTGTATATGCTAAGTAACATGATGCTTGTGCATCAGACAAATAGGGAACTGAAGAATTTAACCAAGACAGATTATAAAAAGAATCAGAACTGAGAAAAATGTGATTCAATGAACCTGAAGATTTGGGAATGATGGCTGACTTTGAAATCTAAACCTACAGAAGAAGTTAATCAAATATCTAACATAAAGAAACTGTAAAGTTTGCAAGTCCAGCATATCGGTAATAATATTTCCACGAGTAATTAAACTCTACGCCACATCCCTAAAGTATTTAACGGAATAAACCTATATCACCCACAGAGATTAGGAAAAGAAAAACAAACTTGGGGGTTGATCTTGTGGTTTCCCAAAATGTCCACCTAAGTTTGTATTTCATTATTCTTTAGTAATCCGCATTAGTCCTCGAAGAAATTTTGTCGTTTTTAATTTATTTGTTTTCATTTCCCACACTAACAGCACANCAACTGCAAGTCTTCTCAATTATGTAAACTTAAGAATAACTTGGAACTACCAGTAACATTTTAATTTTGTCAAATCAGCACAAAATTATTTGCAGGTCACACAGTACAAGTGCCGATGCAGTCAACACCTGGCAAATTTTCGCAGGTGGGAATCGTGCCGGATGATGCTGCTGGTCGGTGGGTTTTCTCGGGGATCTCCCGTTTCCCCCACCCTTTCATTCCGGCGCTGCTCCATACTCACCTCAATCACCCTCATCGGCTCTCAAGACCTCGTTAATAGCCGCCCAAATCTCTTCACTCACTCACCTGGCAAATTTGGCAGAAGCCGATTCAAATTGGCACAGTTCTACAAAATATGAACAAATTTTGAAAAATCAACAGACAGCTATGTGCTCAAAATTGAAGTAAACAATTGCAATAAGTTCCCCTTAAGCGTGCACTTGAAATTAAAATATTTTTTACTTTCGGAAAAGGTGTTTTTTTTATTGTGCAAAGTGCTCACTTCAGAAATCGAGGTTCAGCACCACCCAATTAAAATTCTGTGTGCAACTGTTTCAATGGCTCTGAGATCACTCAACTTGAGGGTTGCTGTTGCTCGTTAGTCATTGCTGAGCTCATAGGCTTTTGCAATCTTGAAATACCTAACCTTTGTGCCTCCAAATTACTTTAAGTCAGGGTCTGTGATGGAATCTCTGCTCTGTGTACACTCCTGAATACCTGTAATGTTCACAAACAGCATTAGTAACTTTGGGTTTTGGAAATTTCTCTATGAGTTGCTTACATGCTGTTTGCTACTTTGTGATGGGCGTTGTCATGATATAGGTCATTGACTGAATATGTGTTCTGTTTGCTGGCTGATGTTGAAGATCATGCAAGTTGCTGGAGCATGAAAATGGTGTGCTGTGTATTTTTTTGCTGTTGTCTGATGGTGTGTTACAGAAACCAGTGGAGGAGTGGCCCGTGTGCGACTGCCTGATCTCGTTCCACTCCAAAGGCTTCCCACTCGACAAGGCCATACAGTACGCTAATATCCACAATCCATTCATTATCAACAACCTCCACATGCAGCATGTNCAGAAACCAGTGGAGGAGTGGCCCGTGTGCGACTGCCTGATCTCGTTCCACTCCAAAGGCTTCCCACTCGACAAGGCCATACAGTACGCTAATATCCACAATCCATTCATTATCAACAACCTCCACATGCAGTATGACATTCAGGTAATGCACCTGTCACGTCCTATGTTTATGAGGGTTCTTGTGGTCTTGACCACCAACATGTTGCGCTTGTATGGTTAACTAACCCTAGTATCGCTCCGAGTCAGTGTCCGAGAGATTCACAACCCGCTCGCATCCGCTCGAAGTCTCTTTGCAGCATTAAACCCAGGAACTGCTTAGCAGCTCACTATCAATAGCCAATAGGTAGAGCCAAGATTTTATGGTTATACATTTTGTGATATTTCGTCAAAGATTTTAAGAGTTCGTCTCTATCATCACAAAGATTTAAAAATGTATATGGTATCGCCATACTGGGTTAATTTAAAGACTCGTCATAAAAAATTATTATACTTAATCTCTTATTTTAATATTTACTCTTTTTAAACCAAGTAAATGTTAAAATGTTCAAAGAAAATACATGCTAACAATCTAGAATCCATACAAGAGGAAAGCATAAAAATATGAACAACGTAGCGTAATTAACATATGGGTTTGCACAAGTTGGACCTGTATTTTATCATGTTTTGTTGAATATGCAGTTTATTATATTTTCATAATTCTGTACTCACAAAATTTTGGCAAACATTTGAGTTAAATAAACAAAGAAGAAACGTTATTCAAGAAAAAGCCACCATTGTTAAAAGTTCAGCATTTTGTAATGACGCAATATATTCATTAACGGGATACTTTATTAAATTTCTTAAGTTTTGTGAGGCTTCGTAATATTTTATCAGGATTCGAAGTTCTTGCCATGGTAGTTCGTTTATCATGGTAGTTATGTTTATCGGACATACGTTTGCTTTTTCGAAATCTTAGTTTTTGTTACGCGTCAGCATTAGTAGGTAGAAGCTTTCCGAACTGTAGTCGACAGTTTTTGTTCTAGAAGATTTGATTATTTTTTACCGGCGATGCAATTTGAATGGCTACGCAGTTCGCTATGCCCTTATCTGGGGAGGGGGAGGGGCGATGGACATGCAGCAACAAATACTGAGTGTGCCTATCACCAGCTAGCAGTAGACAACCAGCACTCGTCAAGGCCGCGTCGGGCGTGGCAGATAACCCCCATACCGGCAAACTTTATCCTGTTCGTTTATTTCTCCGCTGGTGTGGGAGGTCGCTACCTGTATTTCTTCTTGCGAGGCAAGTTTTCAAGACGTGAAATGAACAAACCACTGCGTCGCTGTTATCTCTGTTTGTTTGCCTGGGAAACCTGATCGTACTCTGCATACCTCAAGATTGTATGCGAACTGTTTTATTAAATTATAAATAAAAGTACAAAGTAATAAACAGAAACTGGACCTTATTTTCACATTAGTTTTGGCGCCTTTAAAGTTCCATGCTTCTACCGATTGAGCTGTAACTTCCACTCGTCATGCCAGATGCTCAAATGTTACAATTTTCAGGCAGTAGAGATCTTCTCCTATCACTGACAACGACAGAATACTTTGAAAAAGACCTTTCATTGTCCACATTTGATGTTGGAATTCAAATAATCTTGAGTGCAGCTGCAGCAAGTCACATTGTAGTGTGCACAAGTTTACAGTGTCTACATTGGCTACACGTGGTTCCTGAAGTCCAGTGTTCACAAGTTTCTGAAGGGCCATACAACCAGCTGCTACTGCAGTTTTTGGCACATTTTTTTTTTAGGAAAGGTATAGTATTAACCATTCTGGAGAATTTCTTGTCCTCTATGTCCATGTTCCCAAAATTTTTGGGGTTCATAAGAGCATCAATGTCATGAAAAAGTGTGTGAGAAGGATCACTTGAGAGAAGTTCATTCAGCTTCAGTAAGCCAAGTTGTGACGTATGTTTGAACTGTTCTTTCAGGGCTTCTGACTGAACACTTTTCAATTTACTGAGTGGCTTTTCATCAGTTTCTGGAAAAATTTCCCTTGTTAGGACTTGCAGTGAAATGTGCAGCTGCTGAAGCTTTGCATATAGAAGACGGTCACATGGATAGGAGGATCCCTCCAGAAAGTTTATTGCATCCACAAAGCAAGCACAATTGTTGGTGACAAACACACACCGAGCTTCAATGGCCTGTACCTCAGCTTCTTCCACTGCTTTTATGATCTTCACACCGGGATTATTTTCCTCACTCAAGTGTTCAAAAAAGCAAACAATGTCACACAGATGGACAGGCAAGTAGAACACCAAGTGAAACTAGGTTTTCCATCGTGTCACAATGGGCATTGGAAACATCTTCACTTTCTCATCTTCTTCATTCTTGTCCCTCAAAAAATCGAATGCATTTTTTACCTTTATGACAAAAATATTTAAATCCTCCAAATTGTTTTGTCAGATCTGCCCTACCAAATTGATTTTGTGTGGCCAGCACTGAACATGATACACATGATACACCTTTCAAAGTACTTGCAGATCTGGTCATATATATCGCACCATGTGTTACATATGCAACTACGTTTTCCTCCATAACTTCATACTTTGTGCAGATGTCAATAACAGCTTTAGAACAGGTAGCAGCATCAGCAGCTTGAAGTGCATATGAAGCTCCTTAATAAAATCTCTTTTCTGCCCCTGGTTGCAATATTTGAAAAAGGATTTTGAAAACACAGTTATTTCCTTTATCGGTTGTTTCGTCTGCCAGTATAACAACTTTCTAGTCTGCCAGTTTTTCTTTGATTTCTGCTTAATTTTTTTTCCTTAATAGAGGAATGTATCTTTTTCGTACTCAGTCTGCAGCAGGTACATCACCAGCACCACTGATGTGTTTTCCTATCTATTCTCTGAGTTGGTAGTTGTCCAATTTTCAAACAGGAATTCCAGCAGCAGTGAACACTTCAACTGTTTCCAGCGCAAATTCTTCTTTGTGCTATTTGGCTCGTTTAAGCACTAGCCCCGCCTCCTCAATTGAAAGCTGACATTTTGCTTTTTGTTGCCCTGTTTTCCCGTTTTTATGCCTCTTGGACTGAATGTCTTGATCCAATGTATCTTTCCTTTCAAATTCCAATTGGCAGTCACAGAATTTACACAGNGCCTCTTGGACTGAATGTCTTGATCCAATGTATCTTTCCTTTCAAATTCCAATTGGCAGTCACAGAATTTACACAGCAATATTTTGCCGCCACTTACATAAAAACCTTCATTTGAAAATTCTGCTGCTCGTGCAGCCGATGTTGGTTTATTTTTTGGCATTCTAAGGTTTGTGTTACAGCAAATACCATATTTTGTTACAGGATGACTCTCATGTTGATGACCTGTTTCTCAAACTGACGAGGCACGAAAACACTCTTATCGGCGAAAATGCAATGAACATTAAAGGTTTAAAAATGTAATGGAAGTTTTATTGTATTTCTGTTACAACACAATAAACGTGGAAAGGGGAAGCGGACGTGGTTATGTTTTCCTCTGTACAATAGTTTTAAAGCACATTAGTCAACATAAAAGTCAAATATTTTTGTATTTTAAATACAATACATAATGTATGTTACGAGGTTTCAAGGCTTTGTGTGCGATATTACATTTAGTTTTTCAGTAAAACAATGAAAAATAATTTTTCACAATTCAAAATGCATTTTAAAAAATGCGAGGGGAAAATATTTACGATCGACAGAAGTTTGTTCGCGTCATGTTGGCTATGCATTTATTTTCTCATGCTTTGTTCGGGTCAAGTTAGCCAACTGTTTCTTTCAAGCTACTTGAAACATAAACAAAGAATAAAGATGATCAACATTGTGTATTTTCTAAACAACATAATTTTTCCAACTATTATTGATTTATGTCCATCGTAAAAGTGAGTTTTAAACACATATACAACCATTTTGACATGATACAAGCTAAAATAGAACTCTCATGTACGTCTGGTATTTGTTATTGGTTTTGTTGTGTAATTTCATGTTATCATCAGGCTGGTATATGATTTTTCACGTTTTGGCAGTGTTATTATCCAATATCGTTTTATTTTGCGTATGCGAAAAATTTGTGGCTGTACCAATAGGTAGCAACATGCTTCTCTGTGAATGTGTTAGTTGACTACATTTTGGCCAAGAAATTGCTGGGTATTTTAATAATGTTACATCATGATCACAGGCTTCTAAACTTTGTAAACATCATATTGTCTGTTTTTAAATATGCTCTGTACATGATGATGACCAAACTCATGTTGCTTTTACAAAATAAAACTGTTAAATCTGTTGACATACTAGTAAAAGGAAAGTAAAAGATTTTGTTGATGCATTTGTCAATTAAAGCATTTCTTTATAACTCATAATAAATAATTTTGTAAGTGTTATAAATTTTGGTTTTTGAAAAACTTAAAAATTTATTGAATTTTATTTATTTTGACTGTGTTGTAAATAAGAATTAGTGTTAAATTGAATTGAATCCACAAATACTGCCATATAATAAGATTAATGAGACATAATTTTTTTTTATTTTATCTGCATTTTGGCAGCTATTTTTGAGTAATGGTTTGTAATGTTTACCACTGGAGGAGTGTATGTCTAAGCAGGAGCTGATGAATGACAGTTTACATTTTGTTAGTCTTTTATTTTACAATGTGCCTTAATTGGTTATTTTGGATTACTCTTCTAATTACAGCTTTGAAATATTGTTGTGCAGGATGATTGAGAGTTATGGTTTCTACTTTTTCGCTTCATCATGAAAGTGGTAGTTTAGTTTTGCGGATTTGTTTGTCTGCTGTGAAATGAGTAATAATCCATGCAGGATCATAGGAAGGTGTACTCAATACTCGAGAATGAAGGAATTNCCATCTGTACATGCAGGATCGTAGGAAGGTGTACTCAATACTCGGGAATGAAGGAATCGAGATCCCTCGCTATGCTGTGTTGGACAGAGACTCGCCCGATCCCAAACGTAAGTATGCAGATTAATTTATTGAAGTAGTGTGTCCCTAAAGTGAAAACCCTGCTTATTTTATACTCTCAACCCATTGTGTTTCCTTCCGCAGTATATCAATGTAAACATTGCCATGTAGTGTTTGTTTGATCAGATGTTGGTAAGTCTGCTGTATTTATTTACATAACAATGCAAAAAGGGAATAACCATTGTAGTGTATACTGTAAATACACCATGGTCAAGAAC
Source organism: Clitarchus hookeri (assembly GCA_002778355.1). Classification (NCBI taxonomy): domain Eukaryota; kingdom Metazoa; phylum Arthropoda; class Insecta; order Phasmatodea; family Phasmatidae; genus Clitarchus; species Clitarchus hookeri. The sequence goes on along the minus strand of NQII01008414.1, from coordinate 47,264 downwards.
GNCACACGTTAATTTCAGTAAATAATATCTCCTTGTGAATGCTGATGATTAAGGGTGAGCGAAGCTTCGCATTTTCCAAGTCGAATCGACGACTTCTGTACCTTCGACTTCATCTTTGAATTAAAAAATCTTCAAGTGAAAAGTCGAACATTTTCACCAAGTGTTTCCCCTCCCCCGGGTCATTATGAACTTGGAAAGTATTCCTGTATAAGGAAGCTTATCTGGAAATGAAAGCCTCAGTAGAAAAGGTGCTAAATTTCCACTGTTTTTCAAACAAAGTTTGTAGTTTTTGTCCCAAGCTCCACCATGCTGAGATAACAATCTTCCAGCTTGACATTGAGGAGGGGTGTGTCCGGCAACTTAGGAGGGTAACCGACATGGCTACTTTGTCTTTATGCTATTATTTTCGTGAAATTTTGCACCCAGCTACACCCACAAACCAGACATCGAAGTGTGGATGATGATCAAGTCTGTATGCATTGCTTATCAAAATGCATTATCAGTTTTTTATTTTGGTCCCTTAAAAAACTATCCATACAGGTTCAGTTTGACTTACGTTTATATTTAAAAAAATCTATTGTGTTTTTTAGTTAAATTGTTTTCCCACAGGTTATTAAGAGAGATTATTATATCATGTTTATTATATTTTATTAAAGATTTAGTATATAAAGTCCTTTGCATATGTAAATTTAATATATCAGTTTTGTATATTATTTGAAGACGTGTACATATGAAGTATCCCCAATATAGTTTGAACATAGAAAGTGTTCCCTTCATATTCATTATAAAAAATGTTGTACTATATTTACTATTACATTTGTTACATTTTCATGTTAAAAATTTATTGTCACATGCATTTATTTTGAATCTTCCTGTTCATAAACAAATATTTTATACCAACCCAAGTTTAAATCATCAGTTAGTCTAAATTTTGATTTTTGAAAATAACTCTGTTTTGAGAGTAGATATTTTGCAAGTAACAATAACCTCGTGTATTGCAAAACCTATGCATATATAAATAAAAATACACAATTTTTGTTTTAAGCCTATTACTTGACTGTCAACAGGAACAAAACATGTAAGCAGCCTTACGCTAGCTTACTGTTTTATGAGTTCAGAATTAAGTATTTATAAAAATATAGACTAACATTTTTTTTTGTTTGTTTGTTTTTACTACAACTTGCATGGTTTGTTGTATTAGTCTAGTTACTTTTTGGACACTGTAAAATGAAATAAGTAAAAAAATTTTTCTTATGTATATTCCATATTAAACTGGGAAATTTTACGTTATCGGAAGCAGACATGGGAAAATTATACTTTGGTTTCTAATACTTTATACACACGTTTATTTCATACATTCCGGCAAGGATATCATCCTTGTAGTTCCCGTAGTTTAGCAGTTACTTCTTTTCGTCTCCTTTCAGGTCATAATGCACACCAGTCCCATTTGTATAAACTTCATATAGTCCCTAATCCCTCCTACGGCGCCTCTAGTACAGACTTAACCCATCTCTTGTTTCAGTGTTCCACTGGCGGCGATAGAAGTTTGTTGTATGTCGCTGTTCAACGGCTTCTTGTGAGGTTTCCTGTCTCTTACCCTTCGGTACTTTTTCATGACCTTCATGTAGTTTGTGACGTTCTCGCTCGGTTTTTACTTGAGCGCGATGATATTATCTGATTTGGGAGTTTGGTGTCCTGTTAGTTGTCCAAGGTGACCGGCCCTCTCCTACCTTGCTATCCCTTGTTCCATGGCCTTTCTTTCCCTCCATGGTTGATGGACCTCTAACCAGAAGAATAGTATTTGTGCTCCCATCTGGTTTTGTTCCTTGTTCATTTTTCCTGTGGTTATTACAACGTATTTGTCTTTGCTCCTATTTTTCGGTTTTGGCAGTGTGTTTTGCTGTTGGCCACATTACCACCAAAAAAAAAGTAATAGTAATAAATAATTGTGAACACAACAGAAAAATGTGGAGGAACCTCGATACATTGTTCCTTTATCCACGTTTATTTTACATGTTTCCTAGAAACTTTCTTTCTAAATTGGTTATAAACGCCAGCCAGCATAAATCGTTTTTCATATATATATTTTTAATGGATTTTGTATGCATGTATTTTTTTTTTTCGGATTGTTGTTGAGGGTTGTTATCCTTTTATCCAGAATTATGTTCGGCAATGTCAAAGCAGTTAACGTATTTATCACGCGCAGGAGTTTGGCGGCACCAAATGGGACTGGATATATAGAGTATGGTAGTTTTTATAAAGTTTGTAGGTATTTAAATCTATAATGATTACTTTCATGCAGATTTTGATATTTCAGTTTATCAGCAGTACAAGATTAGGATATGTTTTATTCCATTGCTCAGTGTCTAGTAGGCATACATTTTTTTTGGCAGTATCAGTACAAATGAGTTGAATAAATCGATTTTATTCAAAATTCCTTCACACGATGTAAGCTTTGCTTTGACTTCGCTTCACATTAAAAAAAGACCTTCGCACATACCTACTGATGATGTAGTTCTTACCATTTAGAAATAAATAGTCCAATCTTTGGAAATTATTTTTCTTTATTCTGTCTTGAGAGTCTCAGAAGAGTCGAAGACTTGGGTTATTTCCCCTCATTATATCAGCGCCGTGCTATTTAGAACATTCCTCGTTAAATATGTGCAATGTTTGGAAATTATTTTTCTTTATTCTGTCTTGAGAGTCTCAGAAGAGTCGAAGACTTGGGTTATTTCCCCTCATTATATCAGCGCCGTGCTATTTAGAACATTCCTCGTTAAATATGTGCAATGTTTGGAAATTATTTTTCTTTATTCTGTCTTGAGAGTCTCAGAAGAGTCGAAGACTTGGGTTATTTCCCCTCATTATATCAGCGCCGTGCTATTTAGAACATTCCTCGTTAAATATGTGCAATGTTTGGAAATTATTTTTCTTTATTCTGTCTTGAGAGTCTCAGAAGAGTCGAAGACTTGGGTTATTTCCCCTCATTATATCAGCGCCGTGCTATTTAGAACATTCCTCGTTAAATATGTGCAATGTTTGAATTTTTGTCTGTTGTCAAGTATCATAAGAATGAAACTTTTCAAGACAATACTGAATATTTAGTTCATCATATATGGCAAACAACATGTATTAAATCATCTTTAGATGACGTGAGAATTATTTTAATCATAAGTATGGACAGAACTAAAGAAAACTATGTGCTTACTTTTAAATAACAAAGTTTATTTAAATAGAATATTAGAAAATAATATTCTCCTGTTGCATACATTACAATCGTGACACTATCTGCAGAATCAAAATTCCTACTGATATTGGTGTGCAATGTAAAGCTCAAAGAACTCCGAAATAATATGTAGTTGTATACACTCACTTTGTGTAAGCCGATGGCTGGTTTTGCTGTCATAATACAAATATCAAAAATAGTTGTCATAAAACCTCGGTGGCTAAACAAAACTGATCCAAATTTTTAGGTTAATTTTTACAGCACACTTCCATGTTGATATTTATCACTAAATGCAAGTTTCATGAAAATACGCCCTGTGAATTTTGTTTTTACATACTCTAATGAGACAATAGTTTGTCCTAACCTTTCTAACAAGAAAATCACATTGTAACTTATAATATTAGCATGATTACAGTGATGTAAGCGTAATTTCATCATATTATTAAAAAAAAAAAAACCTAACCAATAACAACATATTTTACGAAATTGCATTCCCGCATTTAATGCAGAATATTTCAGTTACGGAAATTGATAATATTCGTGGCAGCTCTGAATGCTCGCTGTTTATGTTGGCCGGAGCAAATGGAAAAGTTCAACAAAATGTCGAGGAATTGTGCCATTGAGTAAGTGAGCGTTACCATTCTGTAGGTTAAAATTGAAAGACTGTCAACTTCATTCAGACACCCTTAACACCACAGCAACTATCCGCAGCAGACCCACCTCTCCTGTGGTAAGGCCGGTGAATCTTCCTTCACCATCCTCATCTAGAGGATGACAACCACCGTCGAAAGACCCAGCGTACAGCATCTCCTTCAAACTAGTATCACCGGGCGATAACGTTTCGGATACACCAACTGCCACCTGTGCATAAACCTACCCGACACCGCTTGATTTCTCCAAGGATAAACATAACATGGTACATAAAACAGCTGCTTAGCCAGGGGCAGACGCAGCCACTCTACTTGCCGCTGTCATTCTTTGGGCGATAAACAAGTAAGGTGGAGCAAATAGAAAAAGAGGGGTCTTATCATTTCACCCCTCATCACCCAAGGCGCCAGTAGTCTGCACCGAGAGAGAACTTGAGACTGACAAGTCACGCTGTGTAGTGCAGGGAACTTGTAGTGTTGACACCACATTCATTTTGTCATGTAAATAATTAAAGGCTTGGGTGGGAAAAATGTTTGTGTTATTTTGTGAGGTGAAACTGCTGTGAATGTAGTTAGTATTTTGCGTTGCAGATCACGAACTTGTGGAATCAGAAGATCATGTGGAAGTAAATAGCATTGTGTTCAACAAACCGTTTGTTGAGAAGCCAGTATCTGCAGAGGATCACAACATCTACATTTACTACCCGACGTCAGCCGGTGGAGGAAGTCAAAGGCTTTTCAGAAAAGTGAGTGGCCAGTGATGGTGAGCAAATTGTACTTTTAAAGATTTTAATGTAAAATTTTAAACATTTAAATGCAAATTCAATTAGATTTTTGTATTAAAAATAATATTAATACTGGCAGGCAACGAAACTTTGAAAACAAGAAGCTTACTGTCTTATGTTTTGTGCATGAAGTTAATATATATATAGTTTTTAATTGACTGTATTATTATTTAATGGCATGTTGTCATTTTATTGTTATTTGTAGATTGGTAGTCGCAGCAGTGTATATTCTCCTGAATCTCGTGTGAGGAAAACTGGATCATACATATATAAAGATTTCATGCCCACAGATGGAACAGATGTGAAGGTATGTTCAACACGTCATGTCACTAGGATATCACTTATTACAATTTCACAAGCCATAAAAATCTACCCTCTCACCTCTCTTCCACCTTAATTATTGGAATTACCTCATACTGTTCGTTCTGACTTGTATCGAAGTGGCTAGAAGAGACAAGATCATAGATAGAGAAATAATAGACATTTGGGGGTACGTCCTTCTGCATTGAAAATTACAGGAAGATCAAGTGAATTAATCTAGGCATGTAGGGAACAAATATTTTTTAGGATACGAAAATTGGCATTAAAACACCTATAATTGACAGACCAAGTATCTGTAAACTGTAAACCAATTTAAAGATTCAAGATTGGATGAATATATAAAGATGCCATCTCAAAAAAACACTGGTACATGAGAAGTGGAACTTAACGACAGTGAGGATCATTTGTTACAGTTTCATTGCGTTAGTGTTTTCAAGTGTTTCTAACTGGTTATTGTGAGCTCTGTGCAGTTATAAACCAAGATGAATAGGTTCAGTAAGATAAATGTGGAAATAAGGAATATAGATGTCCATTAAAGCCTGAGAAAAACATAAAAATCTGAGATTTTCAACATATCTGGNATGTGGAAATAAGGAATATAGATGTCCATTAAAGCCTGAGAAAAACATAAAAATCTGAGATTTTCAACATATCTGGTAATGTTCATTTATGAGGCAAGTACTTTCATGATCCAGATCACAAAATTTACCCCTGTAGTGTTNCAACATATCTGGTAATGTTCATTTATGAGGCAAGTACTTTCATGATCCAGATCACAAAATTTACCCCTGTAGTGTTTGCTTTGCGTATACACTTGTCTACAGCAGAGGAACACAACCTCCATGGCTTCTCATGAAAACTGTAGCGAATAGGTCCGAGTCACTAGTAATCCTCACAGGATTGATGAAAGACTCTGGCTGTAGATCCTCTGTTGAGATACTAGATGCAGGATAGCTTTGTATGTGGTTGAAGGCCATCTGTTGTATGGGACTTGCATCTTGTTGAACTTCACCATAACTACTGACACAAAGGTTACCAGGCAAATTGAGTGTAGGTGGTGAGGGTGGTTGACTAGTTTGCGGTGTTATTACGTAGCCTAGGCGCTCTAGGCTTACTTTCCACATCTTCTTCTGTGGCACCCTACTATCCACTACANCATCTTCCCTGTTTGATGCTCCACGGTAATAGAGGGGTCGAAGAGTCATAAAAGATGGTTTTGTGCTGAGTGACGGAAAGGTGTACCTCTCAGCTCATTTTCAAGAAAGTCAGCAAGAGCCAAGGGTGCAGAGATGCAGTTGATGCAAGACAACCCCTCGTAACCTTATTGGTGCTAGAAGCCACCACTCGGTCAAGGTGTTCACGGTCCCTATGGAAACATGAACTCCAAACTTCACGTGCGTACAGTACGACTACTCTCCTAAGCACCGCACTACATGACTGCTGCTACTGTACTAGGCCTCGGCATTCATTGCCCTTCACCTTGTGTACCTAAAGAGAGCTGAGGAACAGGCTGGGACAGGAATCCCACATTTGCCCTTTCACAAGTGTATCAGAGTGACCAACACAGCTGCTCATTCACATCATACAGAGCTGGCAATAACCAACGGTTCCCACCTGGATACCGCAGCTCGCTGCTTGGTGTGTTCCCACCCAACCCAAGATTATAAATCTGGCGCACACCAGAAGCCACTCCCTGCATGGAGCGAGGGTTGACCAGATCACAAATACAGCAACAGGATAATTGTTTATTGAAAAATAAGCTTGTGCACCAAGCAGTAGCTTATTAATCATAACAATTCTACAAAAGTAGGGTTTACTGTTGCTTTTCAACTGAGTATTTTTATTCCTGAGTTGTTTGCTTGTTGTTACAATATTTTTGACTGTCTAATGCTGTAATAATTCAGATTTTAGGCTTTTCTTCACTGACTATAATTTAGATGTATATTTATTGACGACTTCGTTAAGGTATTTCACTTGGATTTCGATTTTTGACACATTTTTTGGTTTTATTTTGTTACAGTTGTTAATGATTTATTCAACTTTTTGGATACATATTTTGGATTGTGATTCTAACACGTGTGAAAGAAAGAAGCTGGCTATCATACACGTGCAAACATATGAAATTATATAGGAGATGGATGCAGACAGGTACTCACAATGTTTTTCTAAACATCTTCTTCTTCCTTTCCATATGACATTAATAGAAAAATGCTTGGTTTAATAATGCTGCTACCTTGTTTTAAAAAGTTAGCAGAAAACTTTTGACAGTTCTCATGTATTTCTAAGTGATATATTTCCTCGTTTTACGTGTCATCATAGGCGGAAAATACATTGCTGAACAAATATCTTAGGCTTAAAGCAGTCACCCTTGTTTTATAAAGGAATGTTTTCAATTTTACCAGATTTACTCCAGCTAAAAGATGCCAACCTTGAAGTACACTGTTTGTGGGCTTCAAACCCAATAATGTAATGTATATCTGAAACTGAAAGAATTAGTGTAACGTTGAAGTACTTAATGTCAACTTGAAAATAATTTTGCTTTATTTGCAATCCCTGCCGAGAGTGATAGTTGAACCACTTTTTTCTTGACGCCGCCTCAGACGCACTCCAATGCATTTTTGTTTGTTTATTTCAGGATTATTTAACAACTCTGAAACACAAAAAAAAAAAAACAAGTTTATTGGATGGCTGTTGGGAGATGGAAAATAATACATAATGCTGCTGCAGTGTTTTTACTATAATGCTGCTGCAGTGTTTTAACCAAACGCCGAAAAAACTGCACACACTCTTAATGAATGTTTTTCTGTGCCCGACAAATAAGGCACTAGCACAAGTGATTACTCGCCTCTCACCATTCCATGCCCGCCCCGTGGCAGCAACACCAGCTAATGTCGACACTGATGGGCACAATGTTAGAGGATTTGAAAGAAAAAGGAATAGAGAGAATGGTTGTTGAGGGAGACAACATGTGAAAGTAGACAGAATATGCCTCGACACGACCATAAAGGGTCGTTAACGGTTGTTCATTGGGCGGGAATTTCAATGCTGCTTCTCACTTACATGCTCAGGAGATTCATGGTGGAAGATTCTGTTGGCTCTGGAGCAGCATAAAAATGTAATAAAGTGTGGTGCCAAGATCAAATGCACGACAAGGAGACTTACATGGACAAAATGCAGCTTGAAGACAGTGTACGCATATCACATTCATCTACATCAAATTGTTCTTTAGCTAATTTGCTACCAAACACCATACACTGAAACACTTCATGGACCTTCTTACACATGACGCGACAGATATTGACAAGGGGCTTGGTGCCGAAACATATTGCTGCTGTGTCAACTTGGGAGTAACAGGTTCAGTGTCGGGGTACCTAATATAACTCTTTAAAAATTGGGAGGATGTTATTTTCATCTGTAGTAATTATGTTAAAATTGATGTTAATATTAATTTATTCGTTGTACAATTGTGTTACCAGTAGCTTTTGTAAAAGTCAGAGATGTTTAATATTTTGGTCAGTGAGAGTCAGGAAGTGAAATCAATAATATCAGTGGCAACCGTGTTATATTTTGTTTCTGTCCAAGCATTGGTGAGCAAGGGGGTAGGTGGCGAAAGGTGAAAGAGAGAGAGAGAGAGAGAGAGAGAGAGCGCGAGAGGCTGCCCTCTGCGCGGCCGGACAATGTGTTGGTGGTGCGGCATGAGCGCAAGGTGGTTGGCTCCTGTAGAATGTGCTTACCTACTGCGCAGATACATGTGGGTTGCAGCGAAGGGTGCCTTTTCAAACAAACTCAGTGGCACAAACAGCTAGGAGGTGGGCTGGTACGGCTGTGGCAAGGGCTCATAGTGAACGCGATGCCCGTATTGTGTCGTAGTGAGTCAATGAACACTGAACCATCCTTTCTTGCTAATCCATCTTGATAATGTAAGACTGAGTGATAGGAATGTACTTTTAATTATAGAATAAAAATTGCCAATGATTATATATAATAAATTGGTTTCTACATTTATATATTTAAAAAATTTATATTAATTTTATTTGAGGTAATTGTTTATAATCAAAGTGGAAAGCATCTTAGATGAGCTGTCAGCCATCGTAGCTGCTGGTGCTCCAGGTGGCCGCCTAGTTCACCTACGATCACGCTGGCCTGGTTGTGGAGCTATTAGTGGTTCAGCCTCTTCATGAGCACAGAATCTTAGCAAGAAGTGAAGACATTGACAGAAAAGTGACAATTTTATGAATTTCATTCATGGAGACCTGTACGAAATTCATTTTTTCACAATCGAAACCTTATGACATGTGACATTGTTAACCATTTTTCACTGAGTTTGACCGCATGGCATCTGGCCGAACAGAATGCAAACACAACTCTGTGCTTGGCATGTTTTTGTATCTTCGTAATATTGGCCTGACTCACACCTGTGTATTTTGAAACTTTTTGTGTTGGTTTCTGAACTGGTACTGAAAGATTTATTTTGTTGCCTCTTCGTCACAACTTT
>NQII01008414.1:15601-31409 GCA_002778355.1 Clitarchus hookeri | reverse complement strand
CAGCAGGTAAGCCAGTGCCGGACCAGATCCTAGCCGCACAGAAGGATCTGGCCAGCACAGACAGTTTCCCAGCGTGCCGACGATCAACCCGGCCAACTTTGTATACTGGGCTATTTAAAGGCAAAAGTGAACGAGTCGACACACCCCATCAGTAAGGCCGATTCCAAGTGTTCTCTGACCGAACACAATAGAACCCCTTAGGTCAGGTGACGTGTTGAGCATCTCAACCGTCACTCGTCAATGCTTGATAAAAAGAAATTACAACTGTACTTTTCATCTTAGAAAACTTCTTGTATGAGAGAGTATTGGATCTGTTATTGCCAATCACCTACATCGTCGAACCGTGAAGCACAATTCTCTCATGATGGAGGTTTTCCTAAGTTGGAATGGCCCAGAAATACATTTATCATCTGCTTTCTTGAAACAAGCCTCGGAGAAGCACTTCAATGGTGGTTCTTATCACTTCACTCGAGTTTCTGCTTCAAAGCTAAGGCCCTTCATCACATTGAAAGTCATCGACAAGCTTCGTGAGGAACAGAGGAAGGCCGGCCGCCTTTCATTTCTGAATGACCTAAATGGCAAAGTGTGCATGTGTGTGCATGCACAACTATTTAATGTAAATTTTAACGGTTTTACAGTGGTGCCTTCATCAATCTCATAAAGGATTTGTTATAAACAAATGTTAGTATATTTTTGGGGAAATTTTGTTGACCAAAATTTTTATATTCAGGGGAAACTTTTCCATGCTAGTGATTTTGTCCAGCTGTGAGGAAACAGTGTTTCCTTAACGAGGGGGGTTTTAAAGGCTATATGGGCCGACACATTTGAACCTCTGGGGGTGTCTGGTCCTGGCTCACCAGAGCGGGTAGCTTGGGCACTGTGGATTATGTTATCTCTTTTCTGGCTCGCTTGGCGATGAGGCAATGGAATACTGTGGCTACACAGCTATGCACAGTAATGTTACATTACCTTTTAGGGGATAAAACAAAGAGTTCAAGAATTACTATTTTAGTGGATTCAGATATAAGTACAGCGATGTAGTAGCATGAGGGTTACAGGTTCTGGCATGGTCCGTCCAGGAAATAACTTACTCTTCCTGAGGCCGGTGTCTTTGGGTTGACCGCTGCCGGAGTCCTATTGATCAAATGGTGACGCGAGGTACGCGTCACGATGACAGTGCTTGGTCCTATAGCGACTTGGGGCGAGGGCTTTCTGCCAACCAGGGAAAGTATAAAAAGGAAATTTATGTTGTATAAGCAAGGCATGTGACCAAACAAACATAATGCACACTACAGGAAAGTGTAAAATTACGAGCTGTAAAAACTATTTCTACTGTACTACCTATGTCAGAGTAATCCTCTAATACAATTTCAATTTTAAGATTGTTGAACATTTACTAGCAATAATAACAAATGTTTTCCCAAACAGATAACCATTCATTTCAAAAATATAATATTTCATTAAATTTTAAAATTTCTAGCTTCCTTGCATGTTGGTCTTCTGAAAATCGGTTTGATTATGTTCATAATGTAGCAAAGTCAAGCCTTTGCAATTGTAGCTCTTAAATGTAAGCACTCTCTCGCCTGATGCTAAGGCAAGCTACTGGATCAACTGCGGTGTTGGCATGTACAGATACAGACCACAACTTCCTCTCTGGGTTCACAGTGTTCCCCGCGCATGGCCCCTAAGGAACAACTACGGTGTTGGCATGTCCAGATACAGACCTCAACTTCCTCTCTGGGTTCACAGCGTTCCCCGCGCATGGCCCCTAAGGAACAACTACGGTGTTGGCATGTCCAGATACAGACCTCAACTTCCTCTCTGGGTTCACAGTGTTCCCCGCGCATGGCCCCTAAGGAACAACTACGGTGTTGGCATGTCCAGATACAGACCTCAACTTCCTCTCTGGGTTCACAGCGTTCCCCGCGCATGGCCCCTAAGGAACAACTACGGTGTTGGCATGTCCAGATACAGACCTCAACTTCCTCTCTGGGTTCACAGTGTTCCCCGCGCATGGCCCCTAAGGAACAACTACGGTGTTGGCATGTCCAGATACAGACCTCAACTTCCTCTCTGGGTTCACAGCGTTCCCCGCGCATGGCCCCTAAGGAACAACTACGGTGTTGGCATGTCCAGATACAGACCTCAACTTCCTCTCTAGGTTCACAGCGTTCCCCGCACATGGCCCCTAAGGCTCTCGATAAGCAGCGTGACCAGCTCGTAGCCTGAGAGTCATAGACACGTAATGCCTTTGTTCTCCTCAAGCCTCAGGAGCCTCAGAGAATGGTTCTCTGTCCCCTTGCCACAGTGGCGCTACCAGCCAGCGCTAGACACCAAACATTGACAAGAGGCGGGAGCACCCTTCAGTGGGGAAGTGGTTTGATTCTCTAATACGGAGATTGTGCGTGCACCTGGAAGTACTAAGGTGGATTGCACACAGAAGACAAAGTATGTAAGGAAGGTTTAAGGCAAAAGAGAATGACTAGACAACAAAGAGGTAACTGGTGGATATAGGTTTTATTCTTGAAGGATTGTACAAATCATATATCTCCGACCTGTGCCTACTAACGTCTGATGGACGAAGGACCAAGTTTGCCAAGCTGTTTACCACAGGGCGGCAACGAGATTTGAACTGAGTTCCAGTGTTAGAGTGAACCTGGTACACTACGTCCGGTGTGGACGAGGCACGTAGGCCTACTGCGATTGTTCTTCCAGTATCTCACCTGAAGAAGGGGACAGATTCCAAGCCCTGAATCGTCGTGAAGACTGCTTATTTTTTGTAGTTCTTGTGTTGCTCATATTGTTAATTTATTTGGTTTTATAATCTGACAAGGAATACTTTTCCTGACTTGTGTTTCATTGTGTTTTTGTTTGTTTTTTTGTGTTTGTTTTGAGTTTTTATTGTTCAGCTGTGAACACTGATATTGTTTTTTATTGCCCTGTTGTGTTCACTTTTGTGGTGTTTGGTTTTCATCATCGTGTTGTTTTTCTTTTGGTTTGCTTTTGTTATCTGTCCTGTTTTGTAATAATAAGTTGTTCCGTTTGTCTTTTTGTCGTTTTAATATTCTATTGACAAGGAAACAGCTTTTCCTAAATATCTGTCTGTGGTGTTGTAAAAGGTTTTTTAATTTTTGTCTTGCTGAGTCTGTGTGTTTATTTAGTCTCATGGTCGGCATGGACACAGTCCAAACAAACCGTCATAATAACATGAACTCACCATGGCCATTAAACTTCAAAGATAAAATGGATACCATTCGCCCAACATTCAGCTCTTGTGTTTCTACATGGCCTAGCCCGGCTGCCATCTGCAACCACTCCCTCTTACTCGTACATGCATTGAGCTCGTACAGCACCACTACTAATAAAAATTATTAATAGTTAACTAGTTGATTTATTAACCCCAATTAATATTTCAACTTGATGAAACTTGTAATGATGCAATATATTAATTATTGGAATACGCGGTTCATTTTATTTCGTTTAACGGGGCTTCATAATATTTTATCGGTATTTGAAATTAAAGCTGTGGCAGTTAGTTATCATGGTAGTTTATCGGGCATCCGGTTGCCGTTTCACGAAATCTTAGTTTGGTTACGCGTCAACGTTAGATTAGAAACTTTCTGACTGCGTCATCAGGTTTTGTTCTAGAAGTTCGATTATCTTTTGTTTTAACTGATGCTGCAGTTAGAATGGCTACACAGTTTGGAATAGCTTTTGTTTACGGCGAGGAGTGTGGGGTAAGGCACACAGCGAAGTAATATACCGAGTGCCTACCATCCACACAGACAGATAACGGACAACGGCCGAGCAGTAGACTCTCAGTGCTCGCCTAGGTCGCGTCAGGCGTGGCAATAGCCCCCACACCAGCAACTTTATTCTGCTCATTTAATTCTCAGCAGGTGTGGGAGGTTGCTAGCTACTCGGGCGATACCAGCTTCTTAAGACGAGAACACTCAAATAACGACTGTGGCGCTGTTCTCTACTTTTTCTGTTTATCTGTGAATCTGTTCGCACTCTGAATACCGGCAATATATGTGAACTGCTTCATTTAAATAATAAATAAAAGTATAAAGCAAATAAACCGGAACTGGACTTCATTTATTTGATGCTTTTAAAGAGTTTCTTGTTCCATCCACTGAGCTAACCGAGTTGTAACTTCCAATCGTTAACACAGACAGTGGAATGGCGGCCATAACGAGCTGTGGTGCCACGTTACAAACTTTAGCTTATTATTACCACCATGTTTAATAATTCAAATCTTAAAAGGATTGTTCCTATCTGTACACTATGCACCTAATATTGAATTGGCAATCAATATAGTTAGACCTTTTTTGTCCAGACGTAAATACCGGCTGATTGATATGTATTCTACATCCAAATGGAGCATCAATGGTTTTTTTTGTATACATTTACTTGAGCCAAAGTTTCATCAAGTTGAAATATTAATTGGGGTTGGTGAATCAATTAGTGAATTGTTAAAAATTTCTATTAGTGGATGGTGTTTAATGATTCCTTAGTTTTAGACTACATATTTGTAATGGTCTTTTGTCACATCAGTGATATGAAATACTGTAATTTGTATAGTGAATAGTAAGTATATTACTATAAGTATTGCTCTTATCTTAATAGGTTAATTATATATATATTTTTTATATTAATTTATTTGTAGGTGAGTGTGTTATATAATTTTTATATTTGTTTTTTGATGAGAAATTTTGTTAAATTTGATAACATTATAAGCTATTCGTGATGAAGTGATCACTTTTGAAAGCCCTCTCATTTTGAATAATAGCCAATAAATATATTTTATTTTAGCCTTAGACGTTAACTTCCGAGTGTGATGGAGTATACACGCTATGTTTATTACTTACATGGCAATATTTATCCCCAAACTTTGACTCATTGGAGATAGGTCCTCCCTACTAATCTGCCCTAATTACCTTCCATAGCTTTCACTGCCTAAAACCCAGAATCCAGCCCCTACCCAGAACCACTACTTCCACAGGACCTTCTCTGCAAGGAAAAAGGGGTTGGACATGCTGAGAACCAGCACATCCAGGACCCTAGACTCCGGTGTGTACACCAGAGCACTGTCGTACCCAATTTGTGTACACTGCACAAAGAAAGAAGTTCCAACGGGAGAGATTGAGTATGGTGCCTGTAGTTCCAGTGGAANAGGGGGTTGGACGTGCTGAGAACCAGCACATCCAGGACTCTAGACTCCGGTGGTGTACACCAGAGCACTGTCGTACCCAATTTGTGTACGCTGCACAAAGAAAGAAGTTCCAACGGGAGAGATTGAGTATGGTGCCTGTAGTTCCAGTGGAAGGGTTCTTCTCCCTGCCTGTCAAGACACCTCGTAACCTCTGGATAGGGCTCGAGGTTCATATATACCATAGTTGCTAACCCTGCCTTCAGTTAAGGCACTGAATCAAATCCCGCAAAGGAAGAGAAGAAACTGGCAGCTGCATCTGAACATAACNAGCACTGAGATCATATGCCATAACTGCTGACCCTGCCTTCAGTTAAGGCACTGAATCAAATCCCGCAAAGGAGCTAATAGTCTGTGCGGAAAGAGAAGAAACTGGCCGCTGCATCTGAACATAACTCTGCCTACATCTGAACAGAAGTCACAGTTTCTGTATGCAGATAGTTTTACGAGTGTACTTTGTACTGCCTTGGTTTGCTGGTACTGTATCTAGAACGACAATGGGTGGTCCTGAACAGATGTGTGGTGTGGTGGCACTGGAAGTGAGGGTAGGTCCAGAGTATGCCACACCCACCAAGCATGGTCACCTATGGCACACTCATGTGTGTCACCACCTCTACCTTGTGTCAACTGCTGGTGGGGAATGCCAGCACATGCTTGCACCAGTAAAAAGATGTATTGGCTACGCGCATTATCAAACCTCCCTACAACAATCATTAGAAAGTTGATAAAGCATTTTCTCAAGTTATGATAAAAAAAAGTCCAAATGATGTACCGGAAGTTGTTACAAATTTTCTGAAAATCAAATTTGGCTGGGATCTTATGTGTAATCTGTAGCTTTGATGGACGAAGGAAGTCCTGTGGATGCACTGTGCATCTTCCTCCTACCTGTTTACATACAGCGTGTTAGGGTTAAAGCATTACATTAACATACTTAGGTGTGACCTTATGTCGTGTTTTAGGATGGAGCTGCGCTGCGTAGTTGCAGTGATCAGACATGGTGACCGCACACCCAAGCAGAAGATGAAGGTTGAAGTGCGCCATCCAAAGTGAGTAGGAATACAGTAAAACCTCGTTAACTCTAAATTGTACGTAAATCAAAGTTGTTAATCCTGGAGCATAAGAATGGAATTTTACATGCTTTGAAGTTTGATTAATTCGAAATTCCACTAAATATGTAAATTCAAAGTAACATTTCCCCAGATAGTATGTAAAATTCAGATTATTTATCAATGCTGCAGTAATTAAATTGTTGTTTTGTAACAAAATGATGAACATCGCAAACAGCCACTTTACATACGTGTATCAGGCAGCTAGGCATTCTGTTGCATGTGGCCGGCTGCCTTGTCTACGCACATATGTCGACTCTACAGCTGACAACTAAGCTGTTACCAAGTATGCAGGCAAACAACTCCTACGAGTCTTTTGCTCTTTTCTGCATCATTTATCCATCTCTCTCTTTTTTTTTAATCTGACCTTCGTTTTTCTGAAAAAAAATGGCAACTACATAATTTCATGTCAAAATAATATACTTTTGTGTAGGGCTTCAGTTTTATTCTTGTTTTTTACATTTAAACTAATGTGAGTGCAAGTAAAAAAAGTCCACTTACTTGAGAAACTGTGCCTAATTTGAAAATAAAGTAAATGAAAGGGCAGATTTGGCAGCCGTGCATTACGCAGGAGGCAATACACCTCGGACCCACTTAACGCGAATAATATGTTCCGTGAAACCCTCGTGCTATGCGAATCCATGTTGAGTGAGTATGGCCGTTCCCCTAAGAACAATGCTATTTTACAGAATAATGTTCAGAATATCCAAAAAAAATACACTTTTTGTACATTTGAATGGTATAGAGAGGTAGTAAATCTGTCACACAAACAACGAAAGCATTTTACAGTAGAGCAGTGATTATATATGAGCGAAATACATGTTAAGCACAACTGTTTGTGTTGGCTAACACACTTATGTTCCGCTTCCTCAGGTTGGAAGATGTCTTCATAAAAATGAAACAAACCCATACATTAGACATTGAATAAACTTGTAAACACAACTTAAAGCCATCGTATGTCTGTTAAAAAAAATTTGACAAAAGCTTCTATAGTGACCAAAGTACATTTCAAACCCGGAAGAAAACGCGTCTGTCACGGTACATCTTCGGACAGAGCTGACGTGGATGTAGTTTGTTCTTCTTCCGCGTGCAGAAACATTAACACACTTTCCTGCACAACAGGTGGTGGGTCACTTTCTGATGGAGGAGGGGATGGGGTGTGTGGTGTGTCAGGATCTTTATCTTCTCCTTCCCCCCCACTGTCGCCACTGCCACCAATGCTGTATTCACAAGGGCTGGCTGCAGCTTGGCATGAGATGCGAGCACAAAACAACTTTCTAGCCGTGCTTGTGTGCCAATTTTTTTTTTGGGTCATACAAGTGTGTGTACTACTGACATAACTTGCAGATTTCATTTTTAATGATGGCACTTTTTTTTTTTTTTTTTTTTGAGATCTTTATTTTTTAGAATTGTGCATACCTCATCAATTTTGCTAAACAAAGTAGCCAGATCTTTTACTGTGAGAACTCGTTTGTCTTTATG
This sequence comes from Clitarchus hookeri, assembly GCA_002778355.1. Taxonomy (NCBI): domain Eukaryota; kingdom Metazoa; phylum Arthropoda; class Insecta; order Phasmatodea; family Phasmatidae; genus Clitarchus; species Clitarchus hookeri. The sequence goes on along the minus strand of NQII01008414.1, from coordinate 23,609 downwards.
GGACGCATTATTATCACTTTCTGTCTCTGCACGTATCATCTCATCCTGTTCAATAAGTTCTTGTGTAAAGAGCTGTACATCATGCGAGGTGATTAGTTAGTTCACATCTGTTGTATCAATTTCCTGGAATCCAAGTTTTCTTCCTACGTCTGCCACTTTCTCTGCTATATATTCCAGTTGTTTTTGTACTTGCTGAAACCCACAAAATTCTTCGAAGAAAGAACACTTCTTCCAAACCGCTATGAGCTTGCAGAAATGTTATCAGTTGCATTTTTTATTGAATACGTCTTCCAGAATTCTTTCAGTGATGGTTTTCCTTCTCTGTCGGTTGCTTGTATTGCCTGCAGGAAAGTGCGCCATAAATAATATGCTCTGAATGTTGCAATGACGCCCTGGTCCAGGTGCTGCTACAAAGGTTGTGTTTTTTGGCAAAAACACAACTTTAATGTTTTTGTGCAGGTCTGTTATGTGTGTTGGTTGGCCTGGGGTGTTGTCTAGAATGAACAATGCCTTATTCTCAAGGTTGTTGGCCTTGTACTGCGTTGCTTCTGGTACAAAGAGTTTTGTAAGCCAGTCAGTGGAGAGCGTCTGTGTGATCCATGCCTTACGATTTGCCTTCCAGATTACTGGCAAATGTAGTTTTGAGTATCTCTTAGGTGATATTGGATTTTCAGAATGGTAAACAAGTAAGGTTTTTAATTTATTATCTCCGGATGCGTTAGCACCAAGTAATAGCGGCAGCCTTAAGTCCAGGAACAGCCCTTTCCTCTCTGGAAATGTAAGTCCTGTCAGGCATTTTCTTCCAATACAGACCTTTCTCATCAGCATTATACACCTGCTGAGGGCTGAAACCTCCATCAACAATGATATCTTCCAGTATGCTAGGGTATGATGCAGCTTCATCACAATCAGCGCTAGATGCCTCCCATTTCTTATAAACACAGTGCATATTATTCCTGTCTATGAACCGTGAAAACCACCCTTGCTGGCTGTGAAAACTTCACTACTGTCAGGATATTTAGGTTTTAAAGCAGTGAAAATTTCAGCGCATATATTCTCCGTTAGTTAACACACGTCTTTTATTTGCCTGATGGTAACATAGGTATTTATACACACTAACGAGACTGAGCCCCCCCTACAAGTCGTAGGTCTGAAGGGCTGGTGGGCAGAATGCTATGCGTCGGGGGAAGGTTTCTTGAATGGAGACGTTTCCACTTATCTGTGACTGCTGCTTTTGATGAGTTGTCTTCGTTGTTTGGTAGTTGAAGTCTGGTGAGTGGGATGGCCCTTTTACAGGCCCTCGGACTGGTCAGCTCGGCTTCCCTTCTCGGAAGTCCGGGATTGGTTTTCCGGGACTTGTGATGTCTCTTCGATCTCGGCTGGCGTTCCTCGTCGGAGACCTCGCGTCCCTTCTCCTACGTCGACATCTGCCACGACTCGTCTCGTGCTCCCGGCTTCTCCGCCTCGGAAACTGCCACTACTTTTATGGGAATGAACTCGTAAGTTCTTGGCGCTTCTACTTGGTTTGTCCCAGAAATTTACACATGAAGTCTCGGCTGTTCCTGGGTTCTCTCCCCGGTGACGTCACAATTGACTCACTGACTGCTTGCCTCGTCGCTATCCGGCGCACGACTACGTCTTCTCGGGGGTGGTGCCTCTCGGTATGAGGCTACCACTTGATTCCGGGAATATACTCATAAATTCTCTGCACTTTTCCCATCACACGACTGTCTACTGACTTCCACCTCAGCTGAACAACTGACAACTCGTCTCGGCCACGGTACAACTGAGCGCGCAATTCTAACTGACTCATGTCCGGCGCCTCCCGGCGGCGGGGATTCAACTGCCCCTGAACAACGGACCCGTCCGGGATCCGAACCCGGCCTCGACTGACTCACCCGACTGCCGCTTCTCTGCGTGCGATAAGACTGCCTGACTGATTCTCACTCATGCTCTGGTCCAGCGCCTGTCGATGGCGCGGATTCAACTGTTCAACTGAGTAACTGTCTCGGCTGGCATCTGAATTTAACTTGTGTCCCGTTATATTCAAGTTACATTTGTCAGCAGATTCTCGCGAGAGAAACGGGGACTTCCCCTGTTTTCCTCGCACATTTTGTGTTTTGTCAGCAGCTTGTGTGCTCCCACTAGGGTCGAGGGAGGGTGCAGTTACTGTGGCGGGGATTCCTACGAAGCTGGGTCTGCACTAATTCTCGTCGGGACTTACTCTGGTTCCTTCGCCGTGTGGCTGCCTATCAGCTATTTCTCTTGTGTGGCACAAGGGTCATCCCCGAGCTAATATTCTCGGGACTTACCCTGTTTTCTTCGGCTTCAGTTCTTCTCCGCGGGTGAATCCCCGGGTGGAAGTTTCGTTGTCAGCTGCCTGCTCTGGCAAGCTGCCTGCCCTGGATATGTATGACAAGGTGTGGTAACAGCGCTATGCCAATCCCATGTGCACGCCACGCGTCAAGCTTCTGCGTAAATCTCTAATCTATCACATGCAAATTTGCTCATGTTATGCAAGATGTGAACTGAACAGTTAGCTTTTAATTTTTTGTCTTTCTTGACAACGAGATTTGTATAAACAGAAGGATTTGAACCAAAGTTTACATTTGCATTGTCAGCGCCATATGAAGTTACTTGCAATAATTTTAAGTTATGTTTATCCAATGTTTCTCAAAGTACCTTTGTTATTTGGTCGGCTGTTTCATCATTACTCTCCACAAAATCTAGTAATTGGTTTTGTATGCCTTTGTCAAAACTGAAATATTGCACCCGTATCAGAAACATTTTCCGGTTTCCCTTATTGCTGGCATCCGTAGAAATCGAAAAAAATAAATCTTCTTTTAAATTTTGTATTGCATCCTTCAAAGCTTCTTTACCAATACTTCACAAACTATTGCTTCACTCTTTGTCCTACCACATTTAACATTCTTAACTATCTTGGAATCGGCGTACATGAGGGGCAATAACTTTTAAAACAATCCTAACTATTGTAATTTAACGAATGTTTAACAGTGAGATATATCGAAGTAATATCTGTGGCTGACGTTTTATACATAATATCGTCAAGATCTCGATCAGACGTGGAAGTACCTGGTGCCTGGAAATATGTAGCTGGTTATATTTCTTGCAGCGCGAGAACTCGCGATCTTCGAGTGAGTACTTGTTTTTGAGTGCTTCACTACATCATTTAGTCCGCCATGAGAAATACTAAACTCTTTTTTACACAGTCTACAGTAAGCTTTATACTCATTCGACTCCGCAATACACAGCCAATTATAATCATCCTCCCAATTTGTACTGTATTTCGTTAGGCGATGTTTTACTAGTTTGGCTTTCTTCTTGGGTGTGATGTTTTCCGGCTCCGAGCAATCCGAAACAACACTATCGGCTTCTTCATTAATTTTTAAACGATTCTAATATGTATAGTTTAATTAACTCCAGTATTAAAAAAAAAACAGAGAAGAAAAGCTTTCTTTTGTTTGTTTAATGTAATTAAATTACGCAACTCACTGCCCAGTGCTTGCATTCAAACAAAACTAATAAAGAAATGCAATATTTTGGTATCTTTGTATTCTTTCGTACGTAATCATGCGTGATAGTGAAATGGATAGAAACAAACGAATGATTGATTAATAGCGAAGGAGTGAAAGAGAAAGAGAAGAAATGTTGCGCCCTCGCGCGCGCTTACTTTTCTTTCACTTTGCGCCGGGCAGCCGGCCAGTTAACACATTTGCCTGTGTCGCCCGCGCCTCCGTGCCGCACCGTTGAATAATCCCCGAAAAGCGGGACTAAGCCTGTCCCGCGCGGGACATTTAATTTTGGGCTAAAAATCGGGACATCCCGCCAAAATCGGGACGTCTGGCAACGCTGAGTGGGAACCATTGCTTAGTTTCTTTAAGGGGGAGGTTGTAAATGAGAAACCTTCATCTTCGAGTCTCACTTCTTACAAAATTCCCAAACTACAATCAACATCCTGTTCAACCTCTGATGGGATATGTCAGAAAAACATAAATGAGAAAAGGAAGAATTTGGGTTCTGCTACTGATTCCAGCAAAAAGAGAATTGCTTTGACATCAGCAAACAGTGATGCTCCTATTCTGAAGACTAAAAGTCCTTTTGTAAATTGGGAAGGAAAACCTTTTTATGTTCCTTTCTTCTGACCTAAATAAAGCATTTTGTGCATTTCTTCTAGGTGTCCTCCCAACATTTGAAAAACCGAATGTAATTCTTCATTCAGCATCTCCACACATTCATAATGTGAGAGAACGGTTGCTTGATTTTCTAAAAGCATTACTATAAAATTTTGTGAAAGCAAAAGCTGTGAAAAGTTGCTCATTATTTGAAGTGAACTATCACTCTATTCAGAATCAGAAAGACGACACCGAATTAGTAATTGGAAGTAAAGCATCAAACATTGTGAAAACACGTGAAGAAAAAGAAAAAAGTAGTTTTCTTTGCATCTTTCAGGACTTTTTTGTTGCAGCATTTGACTACATTGTTCACAAATTCACCATAAAAAATGAAGTCTTGAAAAATGCAGCTGTGGCAAGAGTGAACAATCTCGACAATGCCAACTTTTCTCCTGTTTGCTACTGTGGATTGGTTTCCTTTGATTTTGCCTGTACAAGAAGGTGAAACTAGAGATGCCGCTATGGACGAAACTGAAAAACAATTCTCAACTCCTCAGATAGACGACATTTCAGCCCTTAGTACTACAGGAGATAGTGATGATGATAAGTGGGCCAAGTTATCCAGGATTCGTGGTGTTGATGGCATTTTAAAATACAAAATACAATAGAATATGTAGAATTATGTTGTCCATCCTGTCCATTCCACACACCAATGCAGAATGCGAGCGTGTTTTCAGTTTATTGGAAAAAAACAGGACCCAGTTCAGATCCTTCATGTCTAATGACACTATAGAATCAATTTCGGTTTTGAAATGCAGGAAATCAGGCTTATGTTATGAACAAAATTTTAGTGCAGAATTTCTAAAGAAAGCCACACATAGCTGCTTCTTTAAAACCACGGTGTTCCATCTCAACATAAACAGCAGAATACAACAACATAGCAAAAATAGATAATAGTTGTATGACTCCATAGTTCTCTAACTTAAGTAGCAAGATAGTTTTAGTTCATTATTTTAGTGCAGATGTAACCAATTTAGCTAACAACGCAATGCAGATGTCTTGGAGAAAGCTACGGGCGCTAGTAACATCTTTAAAATTGCTATGCTCTGATGCTTAATCTCGCATTCCACTGTAAGTGGAAAGGTAATAAAATATTAACATATTATGGTTTTTTAGTTATTTTATTAGTGTAGTAAACGTAATGGGCCTTTTTCATGTTAAGCGGTAGTATGTATGGTAAGCCTGCAATGTTTAGTGTAATTTTTATTCAAAAATTTAATGATATTATTGTGTTCACAAAATCTTCCTAATTATGATTTCCTAAAGTTGGCAGGTGTGCATCTGATGCTGTAATTGGTTTACAGGCAACCTCAATAATGTTAAGGTTCTCATTACATTGGAATATCTATCCGTTGTTTCTGGATGGATTGTTTGTCCATAGTAGATTTTCTATGGTTTTGTCATAATTTTAATGTAAGTAATAAATATGTCTGCTTGTGTCAGTCTTCTAATTATAGTTTTCCCTATATGAATTGTTTGTATCATTCGCTCCCATCAGAAATACATGCAATAATTCTTTGGTCACAAAAAATTGAGAAAATATGTGTAGGATCTAGAGGTGTGTGAATATTTTAAAATTCAAATAGTTTCGAATAGTACCTATTTATGTATTATTTGCATTTGAACTTAGAGTATTTTCTTTCTTGTCTAAAGTGGCCATTGCTTTACGCTTACTCATTTGAAGTCGTTCATTTTAACTTTTATTCCATAGTTAATAGAGCTGGATGGTTACTGATCATGATAACTGGTTGGTTTTTAATTAATTTTTGCATTTGATGCGGCCTCAAATCAATGATCCCGAATGAGGTTGCGATTGAATAACTTGTTTAGAAACGTGATAAATCAGAACTGTAGGGATGTGCTAATATTCTGTATACCAAAATGAAAACGAAAAATGACTACTTTGGTGCCGAAAGTTGAAACGAAACGAAAATTCTTGATTTTGATGAATGTTCATTTAGTGCATGAGCAAAGTAAACTTTTGTCTGTAAATCGTATTGTTGTTTGTTTTCATTATTTTAAAATTAAAATAACTACATAAAATGGAAATGAAAATGTATACGAGAACCTCTGTATTGTATACTCCGTATCCTACATTTTTTTGGTTTGTTTTAGCCACAAATTTGTTATTATGAATAACTTGCTAAATTGTTAAGAAATTCGTTAAACTTTCGTTAAGACTTAGGTCTAATGAAATTATTTTTGGTTTTTGTTTCAGTGCCACGAAAGTTTATAAACATATCTTTTGTTTTTGTTTTATGAGAAAAAAAGTTACATTCGCACAACTCTACAGAATTAACGAAAACCATCATGCACACACGCACGCACTATGTTTAGGCAGTGTTGTAGGGATCACATCCAGGTACAATGATTTGTGTGCAAAATTGGCATCCACAAAATGAGCTGTCAGAGATATGTAATCTTCACATGCATTTGTGGACGACATATCTATTGTTATGCTCACTTTCTCTATGGCATCAAGACTGTCTCTAACCAGTTTGCACTCTCTGGTAAAGGTATGGAATAATTTTCCTGGAAAATGTGGTCGTGTCTAGAATTTTATAACTAGGTTCTAAATCACAAAACCCTTCACTTTCCACTATTCTGAAAGGCAGCGAATCGCTGCAAATCATTTTACCAATCAGCCCAGTAATGTGAATGGCCTTTGAGCTTAAAGGTTGCAGAGGCTCTTGTTTTTGAAACATGTCTTTTAGGTTATGTAAGGCAGGTTAATGAATAGGTATTGTTGAAGATGATTAAAACATAGAAGTGCCTCTTTCGCTTTCAAGGTACACAGTAGCCTTGCGGTTAGACTCGCGATCATCCAAATTATTTTGTAGGGCGGCAGAGCTTGATAGAGTGGTTGTGGGTGGTCTGTCTTTACCCTAGCGCATGGCTTAACTTGGCTACAGGAATGGAATCTAAATGTTTCTTTAAATTTGATGATGTGAAGCATCGTAATTTAACACCACCATGAGAAATTTTTGCGCGGCAAATGTTCATACTGCTTTACTGTCATCTGGCGGTTCAAGAATAAAGTAATTTCACACATCACTTCTTTTCCCACTCATTGTAGAACATCAATCAGACATGAACGGTAACAGAAGTTTTGTAATCAAAACATTAACTTAAGAAACAACTATTGAACACGTATAAAATATTTTTCTACTCCATAAAACGTTCACACCACTGTTATTCATGCTACGCAGTTATAAAAAACACTTTGGCAACAAAAACAAATAGTTGCCATGGTTGGACGTGTGGTAAATTTCTTGATGTATACTCAGCCCTGATCGTAGTAATCAGCAAAGAACAAACAAAATGGTTTTGTGATCACACTCTTGTGTGCAGTTTCTTAGTTACATAGCATGATCTGTGACTGAATACGAGTGGAAGTTGTGGTCATTAGTGCACGTGAGCACATTCTGAATAAAGAGTTGAATAATCACGCTACGTGAAGTTAAGCACTACTAGTACTTCATTGGCTCTATGATCGAGTGTTGACTTTGAAACATACTGACATTTATTTAAACATGACTTCGCCTCATCTTCACGTGTCATCACGCCACCCCAGGCGGAGTTTGAACCCTGAGCGACTTGCTACCAGAGCCTACCAGAACACCCCTAGACGCGAGGCCACCCACACACACATCAGCCAAGTTCGTTTTGCCTTTATGTCAGATGTCACGCCAACCCCCCATGTGTGATAGAAGCCAGCTAAGTGCCTAAGCTCACCCCGCTGATGCAACCCCATATGACAGACGCCTAATTTCGCCACGGACCGAGAGATGGCACCAGACAGCGCAACTCCGCCC
>NQII01008414.1:0-13927 GCA_002778355.1 Clitarchus hookeri | reverse complement strand
GCCAGTGTGTCTGACCAACACACAAAACCTTGCCCGACCGTGACGTCAGTCACCCGACATCACATGTCAAGAGTTTTCGTGGCGCCCAATGTGGGGCCACAGCACTTAACTAAATAGTGTAATCAAGCAGAACTAGGCCAGCATGACTCCAAGATCCAGGTAAACTAACCAGGTGTCCAACCGAAAACCAGCCAGACTTGGGGGAGTGTGAAAACATCCCATGGTGCTCAAATGTAACTAGTCGAGATGTCAGATATGTAAGCTAACGTAGCCAACCAAGGGGAGACAACAAATACCATTGCTGAGGCCACTACCGAACAATCCAAAAGATGTCATATAGCCACTTGCCCTGGCACAGGGGTAAATATCATATGGGCACGCTGCCAATAGCTTCCATTACCTCTGCTTGGGATGGACAGGCGAGTCCAGGTACACAGACGGGCTAGAGTTCAGATTTAATGCCTGCAGAACCCATCAGACTGCATATTGCAGCTTGCTTACTTGCACAGTACGATGCATTGTCTGTGCGCAGACTTATCACATATGCATAGGCAGGCCGTATGAGCTAATCACGAGCCCGGGCCTCATGTATAGGTGCGAGGTTTGCCGACGTGCAGAGGAATACCAACTTGAAAATCCTGGCATTTGTCATAGCATAACAACCACCCATGGCAGCGACGGGCCTCAAATTCCGGAATTCGCAGGAAGACTACATGAAGACCCGAAAACGTTTACCAGAATTGTTGTGATGTATTTGTGGTAGTAGTGGAGAGAAAGAATTTATGACAATTGCAGAATGTGTATTTATAATGTCTTAAGGAACCGCCACAACAGCATCATATGAATGCATGCTGTTAGTATTTTAAAGGAGCTTTCAGCAGATTTATAGGTGAAATATATTCTACTTTAAGTTTTATTTGTAATGAAAATTTAAAATTATAAGAATATTCTTATGTTTTGTAAATTGTTTTGTTGATGATGCATGCTGTATTACCGGTAGGTATAATGTGCAGCAAATGAATTGTTGACAAATGTTGAGAACTAATGTTGAATATTCCTAGATTAAAAACGTATAATAATAATTATTATTAATTTTGAAAATATTTTATTAAACTATTCAATAATAATAAATAAATATATAATTGTTTTCTCATAAAATTGTTGTAAAATGTTATTAGTGTCACATTAGTAACAACATAGAAAATGCACATGAAAAAGTTAATGTTTAACAAAACCTGGAATTTTTCTTACAACTCTGAAAACCATGAAGATTCCTGGAATTTTGAATGGCAGTTTGAGTGGCCACCCTGTTAGCAACATTAAACATTTAAATGATTTCTCCTCTTTTTCTAAGAGCCACCTCAGTAAACCTTAAAATTTTCAGGTAAAAATTATGTGCAGCTGTATTATGTGTTTGGTTCATGTAATTTTGTATAGTGTACATACTGTTACTGTGACATATGATGCTACCTTTGCCAGTGCCTGATGTATATACCGTAATTTAATAACAATATAAAACTTTGTTACACTGCACAAAGTGTCTCTCAGCAACTGGACCTGCTGGTCTTAAATGATATTCGGTACGATTATACCATCAGCCGAAACCTCAGTTTTGGAAATTCTAGTTTAATAACTAAAGTTTTAGTAAAGTTTTTATACAGATATATGAAACTTTGTTTTGAAAACTTGGGCTTCTTGTATTATTTTATGCCAAAAATCACTGGTATCAAAATATTGAAAAAAATTAGTTTCTTTCTATTATGCTGATACGAAAAAGAAATACATTTTAAAGAAAATCATAAATATGACAAAAAAGTTGTTCAAAGTTGCATCCATTGCTTTATAAAACGTAATTAAAATATGGTATTTCATAACTTTTGTTATGATGCAGCCATATTTATTGTGTATTAGATATTTTTGTTCTTAAACTGAAATTATATATATAATCAGACACATTTTAACCAAATAATCATCTTGTTTTACGATACAACAGATCCTAGTTGTACATTTCATACCATATTTACAAACAAAACCGAAGTTTCTATGTTTATACACACACACCACCTAACATTTGATGCAAAATTTGAATTACAAATCTTGGTTTCAAGATACGGTGAAACCTCACTTTTACTACATTTATACCATACACAAACTATGATATCCAAAACACACATTGCCAAAACTCTGGTTTCAGGTGACTATCAACATACTGAATAGCGAAAATATTTGTGGTGATAAAAACTTTGATAATTGGTTAAGAAGGAAGAAAATGTGGTTGGGTTGGTTAGTAGGTTAAATACATTTTACTACAAAATTTTAGACTGGTAATAAATTTTACTAAAGTAAAAAATATGTATTACTTAAAAATTTGTCGTACAAATTTATTGAGTCAGTAAAATAATAGTTTATTTTTGAACTGAAAGGGAGATCACACTTGTAGGCAACCCCAGCCCGTCAAATGTAATGCTTTCCCCCATAGGGTCACACTAGGACAATTACTGACTGCATTAGAAGTACAGAAAGTAATTTGTCAATGAAGTAATGCCTTTGATAACTTCACTTTGTCAGTTTTTTTCATTTATTAGATTGATTTATAATGTTACATTTTATTATGCACAACTGTGCCCGGTACATTAATTGTACTTTGCACTAGCATAAATATTGTGTTGGTGTACACAACTGAAATGTTTTCCATTAAATTGAATTAACATATAATTTTAAATTTTTTCAATGTTGTCTCTGAGTTACATGTATGAAATAAAAAAAATTCACCTCATGGGATTGTTTGTATTAAAATGTAAAAGTCTGTTTTAGTTTCTGTTGAAAGAATTTAGTCTTATGTGTTTAAACATTTTTATGTTTTAAGTAGGGATAGGTCGAATAACAAAAAATATCGGTTCCGGTACCGATTCTAAAATTTAAATATCGGTTCCAGTATTCGGTTCCATTTGGAATACTTGCATTTTGCTTGCAACTTCATTCAACCAATACAGGTAAAATTCATTCAATGTTTTATTTAACCTACCGAAAAATAGAACAATAACAAAGTGTGAAGATAAGATTTAATGTATACAGATAAACTTGTATTAAATTTATTTAAGGTTAGTAAAAATGTAACAAATTATTCTTTTTTTCTTTTACATTAATAGGTGGTGATTGTGATATGTTTGGACAATACTTTAACTAAATAACTCGTGGTGGTGCTGAAAGTCAAAACATTGTGGCATTGCTTTAACCTATGGTCATTAGAAGAATGTCAACAACTCCATAGGGTGACCTGCTTCCTTTTTCTTTTTTCTTCAGTTACCAGCTGGTGCCATTTTTCTTTTTGCTTCTTTTACCTGCCTGCTTCCCTTTTTTTTGCGCCTTTTATGCAGTAACCTGCTGGTTTTTTTTGCTGTGTTGGAATGCCACTTGTCTAAAAAAAGCCATCATTCTCCAGCCCCCTTGACAAGGCTATTGTCTGCTTTACAAGGAAACAAAGAAGGCTGAAGGCTGGAGAAATGTATCGATTGGCTAGCAGTGTTGCTTACAGGGGCGGGCTGAGTGATAAAGACAGAGAAGGGAGGACAGTTTATGACTACCACTCCTAATTTTTTTTCGTGTATGGCATGCACCCCAGAATTTTTTTCCTTTGGGGAAAAGGGAGCACTATACAGGAGGTAGTTATTTTTGTAAGGTCAGATTTTTCCAGTAAATTTATTGCTTTTTAGAAACAACCGCAGTAGTTGTTGTTAACCAAGTAGTTGTGGTTAACCAAAAACCGGTCTATAAATAAGTTTCAACTTACCTTAACTTAACTATACATTATAATTTATAACCATTAAATTTGTCTATACAGAGCCTTATTTCCCCACCACTTTGCAAGTGAAAAATAAAGTTTTTATGCTATCTCTTGGGAAACAAATCCAATTCCCATTACATTTGGCGAAGAAGTTGTACTATGGCATGACATATTAATTTGTATATTTCAAGTGTTCTAGACCCTTATTTTCAGAATGACAGCTATAACAAAACTTTAATTTAATGTGCTATATCTACGAAACTATGTAACCTATTATAACATCGCTTTGTATACTGCATCTATAACAACCATCAAATGTGTGAATACACTCTTTTTGTCCCCATTTATGAAGATTGTCAATTGAAAAAAAAAAGAATGTTTTATGCCATATCTCGAGCATCAATTAACCAAGTTCCAACAAATGTTGCATGCGAGTAGTACTACAGTAGGGTATGTCAACAAACTTGTTGTAGTTTCGGCAGGTCCTTTTTTTAATGATGTAGGTTATATCTATTAAACAATTAAACAAAATTTAACCAAATTTTGTACTCCTACAGCATTTATTAGAAGCATCATTTATGCATGTTAAGTGATACGTTTTGGCACATCAGACACTTATTTTCAAAACGGTGGCCATATAGCCATTTTAGCGTATAATGCTATATCATCTAAACTATGTTATCAATTCCAACATAACTTTCTATGCTGACCGTAGACATTACAACTATCAACTCTATACATTGAAAATCTTTAGTCTGCCATTTTGTAAGATAGCATCGTGCAAATAAAATTTCTATGTCATATCTCTGGAAAGAATTGACAAATTCGTATCAAATTTGACAAACGAGTAGTACTGAGACAGATTATAAAAAGTGATATGTTTTAAGCATTGCAGACATTTATTTTCAAAATGTCGGCCATATAGCCATTTTTAGCTTATAATGCTATATCGTTGAAACCATGTAATTCATTTCAATTAAACTTTGTATGCTGGCAGTACCTATTGCAACTATCAAATTTGTCTATGCAGAGCCTTATTTCTCTGCCATTTTGTAATATAGCCCTACCAATTAAAAATAATCATTTTATCTCTAATTTCGGGAAACAATCAACCCATTCTTACAAAAATTTTCGAAGAAGTTGTACTGTGTTAGGCCATAATAATATATGCATTTTTTAAAAGTAAGAGAGACTTATTTTCAAGATGGCGGCTACAAAATCATTTAAATTTTGTGGGCAATATCTATGAAATTTAAGTATTTTAAGTTAACTTTGTATATTGGCAGCATTCAATCATCAAAATTGCTAATATAATAACTTTTTTGTACTCCATTTATGAAGATCGCCACATGAAAATTGTGGAGATTTTATGCCATGTCTTGAGGACCAATCAACCGATTCCCCCCAAATGGTACACTGGAACATTTCAAATAATTTTATACCAAATTGTGCACACCATAAATGCTGCAGAAAGTCATGTAAACTTTAATGACAATGTTGTTAAAAATGGCAGCTTCATAAATCATTGAAGTAAGTTTGACATATATATTAATATATTAAACAAATTCAACCAAAATTTGTATGTTGATAGTATACATTAGAAGCATCGTATATAGAGCCTCTATTTCTTGTAATTTTGTACAATAGCATCTAATAAGAAAATTAATATTGTATATAGAGCCTCTATTCTGGCAATTTTGTACAATAACATCAAATAAGAAAATAAATATTGTATGTAGAGCCTCTATTCTGGCAATTTTGTACAATAACATCTAATAAGAAAATAAATTTATCTATGTCGTATCTTGGTGACCAAACAATCAATTTCTATCCAATTCTTCACGCCAGTAGCACTATGGTAGGCCATGTAAACTTGCATGTTTTATCTGGCTTTGTCACATATTTTCAAAATAAAGATTCTGTAAATATTAGGTTAGTAAACCCCTCTCATTCAAAACATTAGACTGATCAAATCTGAAGTTGATGCTCCGAATGAGACCTCCGTAATGCAGTGGATTGCACGCTAACTTATAGTACGAGGTGTGTTTGTTTGTAATTCTCTCACTACTGGAGCATAAGTTGATAGTTTCATTTCTAAAGTTATTGATTTCAAAGAGAAGCAATCCTACCAACTCAGCTTTTAAGAAATTATTTAAAAGTTAATTGCACCCATGTTGCGGAAAGTATGCTCATTAGTTATATCAGCAACTCGTTGTTTTTCTTACATGCACATAACTTTAGATTAATAATAAGTATAATTGGAAAATATTTTCTTGTCTAATAATTTCACAGTTTCCCTTCACCGATGTACTATGTACTAAGGTGATCAGGCCCGTAAAATGTTAGTTTTACGTACAGTGAAAGAACATGCTTTGTGCATACAACTGTATCTTAAGCGGGGCTTTCACAAGTGCTCGGTTTGCCATGAACATCGTACAGAATCATTTAAAATGAGTACTTTCCTGGGTTCTCTCTCACTGCAACAACAGACTAACTGTATGTGCAACCTGTTCCCTACCCTTGTTTACCTTTGTTGGCTACTGTCCTATTCCTGAACGCAAGGAGGGATTGCACAAAAGCATTCACTCATGTTGTGTTGTTAGACAGTTTTTTAGCTTCACATTTTATAGTGTCTAAATAATTTAGGGCTTCATTAAGATGGTATCCTTGTAACATTTCAGTGGAATTAGAAAGCTTATTGTATGTTTTGCTTTATTGACGTACTCTTCTTATACAACAAAAATTACTTCATCTCTCTCGATTTCTCACAACAAATAAACACACATATCATTCGGTTTATATCATCAATTATTAATATTTAAAACATTTTGCAGCAATTAGAGGAACTGCTTTCTTCACAATTTAATTTCTTTCAATCACCCATGCGTACATTCTTCACGGTGGTGACTGTATTTCTTAACAGGAAAAAACTTTTTGCGTCACTTCTGTTGTTACTTGTGCTCTGATTGGCTGTCAACAGACCATGCCACACTACTCGTCCGATGAGCAAAGCCGAGACAAGAGCCAATCAGGACATTTTTCTTAAATTTCATGTGATTTACAAATTTCAATACTTACTGTTCTTTAAAGATCAAATGAACAATAACAACAATAGCAGTACTGGAATAAGAACAAAAACAATAGCAATAACTTCTAAATTACCTCTGGATCATTAAACTCGTGACATAACCAAAATTACAGTGCAGTTCTCTTAAATCATATTAATTTGAAAATTCTCTTAATTAATCTTCACCACAACCAAATAATCGAAAAGGTAATAGTAATATAATAATATTTGGAAAACCGTAACGTTACATCCCCCCCCCCCCAACTATATGGTTATCGAAAGAAATGTTTATTCTCCTCAGGTTCAGTAACTCAATGCTTTAGTTTCGCAACTAAAGTTTTCCGCCACTAGCTAAGTGCTAGTGTCACATGTGTACCGGATTTTCTCTATTTTATACATTAAAAAACAAAATAATTGCAATAATCATAAATTGGATATAAAATAACTACATAATTAAGTAAAATCTTTCTCTTTTATTGTTCATGTAGCTTAAAATGTAAAGTGACCCCTTTGGAAAACTGCACACCTAGCGGCGGAAAATTTCCCTATGCCAAACTTTCCCATAAGAAAACTAGTTTTGTTCCTAACCTTAGTAGAATTAACTTTACCTAAAGTGTATTTTTAAGTATTTTTGGTTGTGTTTCTGTTCATCGTGATTAGACCAATATTTTTGTTCCTGTTTGCATTTGCTAAAAACGTGGGAATGTGTATGGTTGAGTGTTGTGCTCCATTATTTGTAGTGCTGTGATTTGTGATAGTTATTTAAAATGTCGGAAGTGCGGAATTATTTTATTTTGCATTCAGATTCGCCAACAAAAGCGATCTGTGTATTATGGAAGTGAAAAATATCTCATTGTTGCTGTATATATGATTTAGCATGATTGGGTTAGTTGTTCCATGGCTGTGTAAATATAATTTAATTGTTTTTCTGAATATGTGTGCAATTTGTTCTAATTTTAAATGTGTGTGCAATTTTTTCTGACGATAAAGTTCAGTTTACAGCAGCTTAGTGTTTAGTTTTCATTTTGTGTGTTCCCAATTTCTTGTTTCTGAGCCCTCTGTGCCCATTGAAAGGTACTGTCTTATGTAACTGCCCTTTACATTACTTAAGTATGCCTATATTTCAGTGCTAATAGTAGGTATATTTCAATGTCATATTTTCAGTCTTTTACTCTGCACGTCATTATTTCATGTGATGATTTCTTTGGTAAGTTCTGTGCATTCTCTATTAGAATGATCTATATCTGTGTTCCCAGTTTATCTCAATTGTTAAAAGAAATATTTTAAAGAGACCAATTTTTTTTGGTAACATGGATTCGGGTTTAGATTCAAGATTATTTTAAAGAATTCGACTATGGATTTGGATTTGACCATCCTTAGTTACGACTCCGTACTTCTACCGTATACTGGTGACTGTTTCACTAAAGTATTGAAATGTTAATTTTGCAATTTGAATTTCATTATTTTATTTAAATTCATAATTATTTAAATGTTAGTTGTGAAGCGGGATATACACAAAAGTGAAATTTTTGCTCTTAGGGTGGTTTCAGCCCAAATATTGGAAAATTATGAGTGAATGTGTCGTGTTGCAGGTTACAAATGCGGTGTTGAAGCTGATAAGAGCGCGAGCGCAATGGGGGGACCATCAACACCAGTGCAATGGGGAGACCATCAACACCAGCGCAATGGGGAGACCATCAACACCAGGCTGGTCAGCGGTGTGATCAGCTGCTATGTGGAACTGGGTGAGTTCAGAGTTTTGTGTGGTGAAGGTAGCCTTTTCTCTCTCAACTGTGCACCAGTTTATGAACAGATGTTATAAGTAACGATTGGACAATCAGTTCTTTATTTCTCCTGGTTCTTTAAGGAACTGACACAAACAATACCAAAGGTTTGTACAGTAATCTAACTTACACTCAAACCTCGTTTGTATGGCACCCGTTTCATATAGACAGACAGATTTTCTGGGACTATAAAAAACAGAAAAAACTGGAAGTTACTGACAACTAATGAGCCTACTTTCTTGTACATGGGTGCAAATAAATGTTTAGTGAAATTCTTTAAAGCTTAGATGGTAGGTAGGCGTTTACATCTCATTGACAGCAATATCATTAGAGATGAAACCAGAAACATCTAAAACAGTACCAAGACAATAAAAATACTCTAGTGACTTAATCGGGATTCAAATTCAGAAAATCTTGTAAAGTTAAGCTATCTTGCAATCAACTGCATCATGGAGGTAAGATTCGGAGCATCAACTTCGGATGTAATCAGTTTAATGTTTTAAATGATAGGATTCACTAACAGGAAGTATTTACATGCAGTTCTCTTTTCTGCTCTATACTTGTCTGCCGAGATACACATGTACATTCTACGGGCCGCCCCTTGGCAGCAGTGCCAGCCAGTGTTGACGCCCATCCGGGCTGCTGCGATTGGCAAATAACTCCGCCTTTTACTCCCTCCGTGCCCTTTTTTTTCACCTCATGTGTTCCATCCACCTTGATCCCGTTATTATTCCCAAGGAGTTTGCATGTTATGTATGTTTTTGTCTGTGTAGTTGTCTAATAATTTAGATTTCAAGCTTTTCTTCACTGACTACAATTTCGATTTCTATTTATTGATGATTTCATTGCGCTACTTCACTTGGTTTTTAATTTTTGACACGTTTTTTGGATTTTTTTTATCTAGTCGTTGATGATCTGCACTACTTTTGGACACGTCTTTGGATTGTGATTCTAATGTAAGTGGAAGCAAGAGGCACACCATCACACTGATGTGTGATATTTCCTATCTACCTTCACTCTACTTTAACTTTCACAGCCTTAGATATTCATAAATAAATGAATTCCATTAACTCCTACACTGATATAGAAAATCGTCAATTAGAAAAATACGTATCTGCAGTTTTGTAAAAGTGCATGTACCTCCAACGAGTCTGCAACTTACGGACTAGTCCATTAAATTCATGGCAGGTTAGCAATCGCCATTGTACTTTAAAAAATTAAACACACTGCAATTGTTCATTAACAAACTTATTGCGGATAACATATTGCTATACACACCATAATGCAATATTAGTCTTTCATGCATGCATCTACACTATATACATGTACACTAAACACTAGGGAAAATTTAGAACAATTAGCTACTTCATATGGCACTCGCAAGGCTATTCAAAGTAAACAAATAGTTGTTTGGAATCAGCGACTTGGCGTGACGCCACAACTAATGGTATTCATGGGAATAAAACACAATGCTTTATTTATGGTGACAGAAATACATGTGCATTATTATGTTTCTTTAAAACAAATGTAATTATTGTGCAGAATGTAATGGAAATACAGCAGCCGGAAAGCTATTTGAAATCTAACGTGGGCCACTGGAGAAAAGCAAACAATGCAATTATTTGCTACTAAAAACAAAATAAGTATTCTTTTTTGGCAAAGTAAAATATATTTGTTCTGATGGAAAGTAATTATATTGAAGGAAAATCAAACTTCCTACAAAAATTAAATTTTCTAATGAAGCGGTAGGTTAGTCTGTGGCTTCATGTGTGTACCAATAATTTTTCCCAGGATTTTCCCTAAAAATTTATGCACGGCTTAGAATCGATGGCGACTTGGAATCAAGTAAATACTGTGTGTGTGTATATATGTGTGTATGTATGTGTATATGTGTGTGTGTGTGTTTATTAATGTGTGTATGTATTTTTATATATGTATGTGTGTGTATATTTCATGTGTATACTTATGATATGGAGATGAATGAAATGGCATGGTTTTTAAGTATTTTTATTTGAAGAGTGTGAACCTAGGCAGACCTGTGTTAACAACTACCAAAGTGGCAAAGAATCGGACTTATTGTGCACCAGAACAGTATTTGGAAGTTGTGGTAGTATTGAAAATTGCAAGCCAATATTTAAGTTTCTTAATTTAATTTTTTAGGTTTAAACAAGAGGATCCTGCTGCCAAAGGAGCCAACCTATCAGTGTACAAAGATTCGTTTGAGAATGTTTTTTTGGAGGATACAGAACGATTTTATAACCACGAAAGTACTGAATTTCTGCGTGAGAATCCAGTCACGGAATACATGAAGAAGGTTGGTACATACAGTAAAGAATGTGTGTTAATGTGCATGTGCTTAGAAGTGTTTGTGTTCAATCAAGTTTTGTACTCCAGTCTCTTCAAGACAAATTAGATATTCATTGGTTCTTTTTTTCTGCCTTTATTCCAATTTCAATTAATTGATTTTCATGAAGAGTTTATTTCTCATATATTTCAGAAATACCTGTGCAAATTTGTAAGTGCACATATTAAATGTTCATGTTTATAAGAGTGTACTTTTTAAATAAGGAAAATTACTGTACATTTGTTGTGTATGGCAATACAATTAGAGTATTATTTAATGACCACTCCCTAATTTGGTAATTGTATTGTCAAAGTTATTAATTGTATTATGTCTAAAATTGATATTGTAATGTTCCCGCGGCTCGTTACGTTATATTTTTATAATTTCTGCCTCAAAGGTTAGGCGCCATCTTGTAATGTTCCGCACTTGTTACACTGCAGAATGTTTACGTTGCCTCGGCTTGCTCAATCAAAGGTAGTAACACGAGACTCAGTACAATTGAACGCCGGTTTATTAAGAAAGAAGTTCCAGAGTATTTTGTTCTATACTTTATTTATCATTTGAATGACAGTTCAAATACGAATGTCCAGTATGCAGGGTACGAACCGTTCAGAGATAAATATACAAGTACAGACCAGCGCCACAGTCGTTTACAGTTTATTAATGTCTCAAAACTTGCATCGCAAGACTAAATTACGAAGGCAGGAGGGATGTTCGTTCCCTCCTGGCACCCTAACGACCCCCCACACCGGCGGAAATAAGTTGATAGACTTTAGGTTAAGTTAAACTGAAAATAAATGTGACAAAAAGATTTTACGGTCACGGGTGCTGCCGGTGTGGGTGAAATTCTTCACGCCTGATGCGTCTTCTCACGCCCGATGCATCTTCTTCGACGGTTGGTTACTTTGTCTCCTAGGCGATTGACACCACTAGTATGTATATGCAGGCCTATCGCCCCCTTCTCCTAAGATAAGCGCCTGCATCCAGCATCTGCCAGCAGCGTCATCTAAAACTGCGCTGTGTCCCCCGCTCAACACGTTATCGATTGCTGCGCCGTCAACAGAAACTAACATCTCGTACAACAAAAACTTGTTGACGTTTCCTGAAAATGTGCTGGAGGAACTAAAACTGTTGACGCATTCAACATCCCGATAAACTAACCTCTCATTTCGTATAAAATTTGTTGACGCATTAAACTGCGCCGAAGGAACTAAAACTTGTCGACGTTGCCTGATCCACAGAAACGAACTAATCTAATTAATGCTGACGCTTAACAAAAAACCAAAGTTCGAAATGATAACTGTAACCTGTAACCGTCCTCCTGATAATCTACAAACGCACACGTCTGCCGGATAAACTATCACGGGAAATGAGCCAGCACGGCTTTAAACTTCAGACCCGATAAACAAACTAACACTGTAAAATAAGCCACCACGGCTTTTAATTTGAAACACGATAAAAATATTACGAAGCTTTCCAAAGCTTCACAAACACGAAAGAATTTTACACCCGAGTCCCAAAAAATTAAGAATATTGCATCATTACAATATGCTAGGTCTCAAACTCATTTTTAACAAATTAGTGAACACACAGATACATTACCTATGTGCAATTCTCAGTGTTTACCAGTCTTAATTTTAATAAGGCAGCTACAAACATTGCAAGATAGATGTTGTGTAGGCAAATATCAGGATCTGATATAATTAATGTACTTACATTACATGTTTGATACTCAGAGTTCAATAGCATGAGGCAGCAACTTCTACCATCTTACATGTTTCATGTAGTGGCACGCAGGCATGCCGCTTAAGTGGACAACACCCCTTTCCTCTTATTTACACTAATTGCCATTCTTAAAATATATATATAAAGTGGACTCTTGATGTTCCAAAAACGCATGTACCGATAAACTGTATCCACAGTTAATTTTGTGTGGTCCCTGCAAAATTCTTATTTAAATAATGAGAAAGCTACCTGCTTTTACCGATTATCAGATATTGCATCAATCAAAATATCTGTCAGTTCCCTCACCTAAGATTTCCTGCAACAATCATTTTTAAGCTGGTCGTTTATGCAACAATCTTATTAATAACTGGATTTGAAATATATCGTGTGCGCTGCCGTTTATCATAACTTGTAACATTCCACGTCTCGGTATGATGAATGGAAGTTACAACTCTGTTAGCTCAGTTGGTAGAAGCATGAAACTTTACAAATGCGCCAATGAAAATAAAGTCAAGTTCCAGTTTATTTGTTCCTGTACTTTTATTTATCTATCACATTTCTCCCCCCGCGTCGTCAAACTCTCAAACGACGGTCATCCGTGGTAATGCAGAACCAAGATTCATCATTGAACACGCGATGCGTCGCCACACATCACTCCTTGACTCCCAGTTGCGGCATTACTCCAAACGCAGCAGTCTCTTCTGCTCTGGTATTACAGGGATTCCCTAGCAAAATATTGTCTGTAAAATCAACGTTTGCTCGTATACGCGTATCTCGGGAAACAAATGGTCTCGTAATACGATTTTTTCTAGGAAAGGAAAAAAAAAACAGTTATCTACAGCTGCCACTTTTTTTACTTTTATCTTATTAAATATAGTGAAAAATAAAAATAGTGAAAATGTGGGTAATTTTCTAAAATATTGATTTCAGCTCCTACCAGCTATAAAAATGTAAATAATAATATGCTCTTTACGTGGTTGGCTGGCATCCCTGNACTGAAAATGGTTTTAAAAAAGCCTTGCAATTTTGGGCATTCGTGCGCAATTTCCTTAAGAGAAAAGCAAAAAGTGAAAAGTGGTGTCCATAGCTTAATCCATTGCCTTTCATCGCGTGTAATAATATCAGAGGTAATTTGCGAGAAATTGGGTTACCCGGAAATGCATATCGCTGCCTTGGGAATACCCATCGCAGTGTTTCCTTATGGCCAGACGTAACCTTTGAGG